>CAKNEV010000359.1:0-27675 GCA_930272055.1 Rhizopogon roseolus | reverse complement strand
ATATACCACCGGCCCATCCATTTCCATCGGGTACACACAATACTCCGGCCCACTCGTCTATATTGCTACAATTTCCCTCATGGGCCGACATGGGATGGCCCGTCTGCCTTGGCACATTGTCACCGTCAGCTGGCCGTCTGAGACGGGTTTCTGTCACTGTATTATGTGCTGTGGTACCTATGGCTAGCGACGACATTTGATTGGTGGAAGAGACCTCAAGCTTACCAAAACAAGATTTACGACACAAAACCCTGGCCTAAACCAAAAGCGTTCCCTAAAACAGAGAACTTTGAGCGCTCTTTGACCGACTCCAATATTTAGATCTTGTACGTTCCGGGATAGAAACAAAGTCCGAACACAGAACGTTCCAGATGAGATTAATGGTACTTCCTGGTGATACTTAATAGGCTGAACTCACATACCGTGGTGACCAACGGAAACCTACAGGTCACAAACGTTGGAGATGAACAATGATCTATGTAGCAATGATCTCTGCACATGACAGATACCAATCGCCACGGGCTACACTGCCTGAATGATGCGTCGCTAAGTGCCGCTGCAAGGAGCGCATGAGTTGAAGAGCTTGCTGAGGGGACACAGTCAGAGAACGTAGGGACAGATCTGAAGATCTTTGTATTGAGTCAGATGCAATGTTAGGACGGAAGGGCAACCTCAAACCAGCCGTGTAAAAGGCTGGAATCTCCGAAACCCTACGTGAGGGGATGTATCATCTATCAGCATGGTATTATTAGACCCTCGCTGCGACTTACTTATAGAGCGCACTACGACAGGCACCCACCAAGCTTTTGAGGGATCATAATAGATGATGGTTTGTGGTAAGTCGCAACGATATGGCCTCATGTACTCCGAAGTCCGAGTCAATGATCCCTATCGTTACGACTTTAAATTATTTGTAGGACGCGCTAGTTTTTCGGGATGACAGTATTCGGAATGACCATCTACATTCATCGTAGTGGTAGATAAATGGTGTTGTAGTAGTAAGTTGATACAAGTGACTTAGTTTGCGACTTCTTGATTAAACAAGAACAAATAATGCCTGGATGTCATTGTTCTTGAAATCGTGCTGCGGAGTGTCGTGCGACCGTCATTGCGACTTTGTGAGCATGTCAATCGTTGTAAACTGGTAAGGATACAAGACAGTATGTAGACTTTGTGTTTACTCCCGTGACGGCGTTCTTAACGAGAGAGAAAGGGGATGTATGCACGGAGTGCAATGTTATTGGGTTTGGGCGAACGCCCCGAAGGACGAACCGGCCTGAGAGTGGTCCTAGCCTGTGTGAGGTGATCTGAGGTGAGCTGCGAATCCCAAAATATAAGGAGTGAGGAACGACGCAGCGTAGTGAACCTCGGATCCCCCAGAATTAGGAGCCATGGCCCATGGACGACGCATCGAGGTGAGGCTACAGGACCAGTTGGGTAGTGGGACAGTAAGATGCAGGGATACATCGTCCACACGAGTAAAGGTGCGGGGCGGCAGCACCATCCACAAGAGAAAGTGGGCATCCACATGAGGGGGGGTAGTATACGGTATACCACCACAAATTGCCGCGATGGCTGGTGGATGGGTGTTTCCTTCCCTTACCTGGTTCATTGCCCAGTATTGGGTGAGAAACCTGGCGAGAGTTCGTGACGACGAACTTCCTGCATGAGTAGTGATTGAGAGCAGCCCCTCACCTGCTCTCTATCCATGGCCAGCTCTCCCACTGGACTTTGCTTCATTGCACATGGATGTATGCAAGGATCTGAGCCCTCAAAGCCCACCGAGTTGGAAAGACGCACTGTGAAATCAAAGAATGAGTAGCGTCGTCGGGAGTCACTTGCAGTCAAGTGCGCTGCGGCAGAAGAAAAGAAAAGCAGAAGGCAGCAGGCTGGCTGTGTTGTAATATTTGGATTATCGGTACGTCGAGTATCAGCTTACATAATCACGCGGTACATACGTGGACGTTAGTTTATTGGCTAACACCTCAGTCCGGTACATATGGTACGCGACTGAGGTGAGAACACTCGTTATTATATTCTACTTAATGCTGACTACAGTAGATACATTCATTTAGGTTAGTTATAGTCCGGTACATATGGTACGCGACTGAGATACATTCATTTAGTTCTCTCGTCCCGACGCTCCCGCGGTTCCTCGAACAAAAGGCTGGAACCTGCTGGAGAGTGGGCCGAGCGCAGCGCAGTGCGGAGACAAGAGCGCCACGTCTAAATTCTATGCAACCTCGTTCCTCGGCTGCTTAGAAAACAATCTATTTTACCAGTTGTATTATGTCAGCATCATGTCAGTAATGGTGAACGATTCAACAATTGTCAGTAGTCCTGGCGTTGCTCTAACTCGCAAAGTTTCAATAATGCCTGGAGAACCATCACGGTCGACCCTTATAGATGTGTATGTCCTTTTTCTTTTATTTCTAGTGCCACTGCTATCTCACTACTCTTCCGGTGCAGAACGAACCAGCAGCTACATTCTTTCCTCTCTGGCAGATTAGAGGGTTCAACTCCAGACCAGCTTTGCGACATTATATCCGCGCGTTCCTCTCAACTCCGAAATATATCTAAACCGTATGGGAAGCCCTCACCCACTTCACGAAAAGCAGTTGAAGCTGGCTCAGTCAAACTCGCGGATGGTGTTCTGTTCCAAGTCGATGAAGTGGAGAGAGTTTACGCTTGCAATTAGTGCTCGGTTCGAGATAGACGAAATTCAAGCATTCGTCCTCCTTCGATCATTCTTGTACAATGAAGGTCTTTCAAGCAATGGAGGGTCGACAGACAAAGGTGTCGTGGACGAGCTCATAGCAGCAATCACGCCCTTCTACTACTCTGAACGTCTCTTCGTCTTACGCGTGCTCATTCCACTCTTTCGCGCCCACGAGAACACTGGTGACTCTACACCATGTCGCTACGAAGAGTCTTCCCAAAATCATGCAAGACGGTCATACATTCGCAGTCGACCTCATAACAGAATACATTCACAAAACAGAGATGGACATCCCGGAGGTTTTGCGTGCTGATCCACGCGTCGCTTCCCGTTGAGCTAAGCAGAACATGAAGGAGCAACTCGTCATGCTAGAAGTTCTGTTTTGGACAGTCTGGGGATACGTTCCTTGCGACGGACCCTTGGTCGCTCAGATATTTGAAACCGCTTACAACACAAACCTCGGCTCCTCGCAAAAAAACGCAACGCTCTTACTTGATGACGAAGGCAACCAACTGCAACAGGACTGGAGGATTTTTGGACTCCTTGCATCCACAAAACAACCGTTCAAAGGAAAGGGAGCCATCGCATGTGCTTATGGCACGGGTAGCTTTTAGTCCTGAAGCAGGCTTATTCAAGCTTTTGTTGACTCTCCTCACAACATCTCCGCTATTCGTTACTTCTGTTGCTTGGAAAACAGGATCGACAGTAACAGACCCAAACGCTATTGCGTTCCGCTCTGTACTTAAAGGTAAGAACAGCTTTTATCTGGAAAAGTACGCTGAGGTCATATTGCCTCAGGTTTTGACATTGCGATGGTTGAACTGGTCCCTGTTGAACTTATCCCCGACTCTGACTCTTTGGTGGAAGTCTGGATTGCTCTGTATGGGCGTAGTGAGAGACAATCCATCGGAGGAATATGCTGCCAATCCTGCACCAACACCCTCTATGCTTCGCGGCGATATGGCGATGCCCGACGTCTGATTTACCTCCTGGAATCACATCTCATCCTCACTAGGTTGATCCTCAGCTACAAGCGGTCCATTCCCGATTCCCCGAAACCCTGTCTCCTGGAATGGGCTCTCTGCGCGTGAGTAGCTGGAGGGGCTGGATTCACCTATCCCCCAAGGTCCAGAATAGACCCAATGGAAGTCCTCGCTAATTATGTCAAAGGGCGTGATATCGGTACAGGTGTTCCGCTAGAGTCGATAAGTGGCGGTATGGGTTTGAGGACAAGATCCTCATTGATGCTACTGGTAACAACGACGAGTGATTGCGGTTTCCTCCTGTTCAGAACAGTCAGCCGCATGATCCCTTAGATGTGTGTCTTTATCTTGTTGCTTTACATTTGACTCGACAATTTCCCCGCAGATCCCTGGTACCTCTTCCCAAATTCACGGTCACACTCCCATAGCGCACATCACTCATGGATATTCACACTCGGATCTCCGTGAACATGTGAGTGATCGAATACTCTAATTACATCCTCCAACCCGCATTTTTTTTTAGCCTCGACGCACAGAGGCGCTACCAACAACTGTCTCATCTACCGCCGCTCCAGTGATATTGGCAACAAGACTACAATACCTGATTGGTGGCCCGTTCATACAAGTCATCAACGTCGCCCATTGCCGATGTCCCTCTCGTGAGGATCTGCTGGTATGTTCCTCGTTGTTCGTCGCCGTCTTCGAAGTTCATCCCACCACTTGCAGCGGAATGCTGCAGCGGGTGCTCCCAGAGACAACCAAAACTTAATATCCAGACATAAAAGCGTGCCGGATCGCCATAGCAACCTTACTTCCAGTGGTGAAGATGACATTAAGATTGAAGAGGAGCGATAAGGTTATGAAGAAGGCGGCGGCGGTGAATGCGATGAACTTCAGACGATGACAAACTCGCAGGAACTATGGAGATCCCTTCTCCACCTCCGACAGTGCTCACAAAGCAAAAAAAAAAAAAAAAAAAAAAAACAACGCCACCCGTTTCATGCCAGAGCTTCAACATGCGAAACCAAGTATGCCCTGAGAATCCACAGCACTCAAGGATGTCAGGAAGACCCAGGAGACTGCGTTAGTACAATTGCTGCGAGTTTGACTTCACGGATGATCTTGTGAAATGATGAAGTCAAGTGTACTACATGCTCGCTCAAAATTAGACCAAGTCTAAACTTTCCTAATTCAAAAAATCGCGTGAATTGCCATTCTTCTGTAATGTAGTCTCAACAAAATAGCAACATATATAGTGCCATGATACCTCCACCATCCAGCGGACTTGGTTGAGTCGAGCTGACTGGTTGCCACAGTAGGCATGCAAAAAATGTCTCCCTCCCTTCATATATCTTCTACCTATAGGATACTAACGTGCTGCGCTTGCAAAATCTGGGACATATGCGCAATGCGCCTACAAACTGATAATTCAAAATAAAACTCACACAGATAGAAGGAAGCTATATGTTAGACACGCGCATTTGTGCACCATAACCCATGCCAGACAAGGTTGGTGTTCACTTGAGTGTTACTCCTGCGCGGTGTGGGCGTGGTTCCATGCGTTACACATGATCCTGCCCATGACGGAGTTCTATGATGACCATGGGTATGTTGGTCACCAAGTGCAGGTGCAGTGAGCACCGTTAGAGGTGAAGGCCAAGAGACGACTTTGTGTTTACTCTCATGACGACATTCTTAGTGAGAGGAAGGGGGATGTATGTACAGAGTGCAATGTATTGGGATTTGGGCGAATGCCCCGAAGGACGAACCGGCCTGAGAGTGGCTCTAGCCTGTGTGACGAGACGCCTAAATTCAAGGAGCGTCCATACCTTTCCAGCGACTCAACCTCATCTGAACTCCAACTTCCCTTGGCGGTCGCTGACGATCAGCGTCACACGCAAAAGAAAGAATTCAATTTCATTACCTGCCTTTGGCTAGGTGCCAGTTTCGCTGGAAAAAAAGACAGTGCATGGGTTCCATATTGATTCAGCCCGCAACCGCAGCAATCAAGATGAGTCTGACACCGGTGATGACCTTGGAGAGCCAGAAAAATTACAGGTCCATTGCCTACGCTCAGGACGGCAAGCGAATCATCAGCGTATCTGGAGGGAAAACGATTCGGCAATGGGATCTGCAGGCCGGCAAGGTGATTGAGGAAGTTTGTGATATTTCCCAGGGAAGCCTGCATCAGGCAATGGTATCGAGGGATGGTCGATGGGTTATGACTTCGTGTGGAAATGAAGAATACATGGAGCTCAAAGCCTATGAAATTGAGAGGGGAATTGTGAAGACATTTCAAGACTCACAAGAGTTCAGCTGCATCGATATTTCCGCGGACGGCAAGCTCTTGGCGATTGGGTCGATGGATACGTGCACTGTTACATCTAAAGTAAGTAGCAAGTCACCATCGTTGTGGGGCACCAACGTCCTTGAGGGTGCACGATGGGCACGACTGCAAATGCCGACAGCACCATGATGTCAGTGTAGCCACGCCGAAGACCTCATTGTGATTGGTCACCGGGTAAGTTCGGTGCTGGAGGTGTCTGTTGGCGATGCTGTGGGAAAAAGCGTGTGATATACGAAGTGCCTAAATTCAAGGAGAGTTCGTGCCTTGCCAGCGTCCCAACCACATCTGAACTCCAACTTACCTGGCAGTTGCTGACAATCAGCGTCACACGCGAACGAGAGAATTCAACTTCATTACCTGCATTTGGCTAGTTGCTAGTATCGCCGACGAAAGATACAGGACATGGGTTCCAGATTGACACAGCTCGCAACCGCGGCGACCGGGATGACCCTGACACCTCTGATGACTTTGGAGAGCCAGAAAGGTGATGGGTGGTCCTGGTCCATAGCCTACGTTCCGGACGGCAAACAAATGATCAGCGTATCTTTCTATCTGACCATTCAGCAATGGGATCTGCAGGCGGGCAAGGAGATTGAGGGAGTGCGGGATGATGTTTACGAGCGACACCTATATCCAATGGTGCTATCAAGGGATGGCCGATGGGTCATGACCCCAGGTAGAGATGAAGAACATGATGTGCTCAAAGCCTATGAAGTTGAGACGGGGATCGTGAAGACATTTCAAGATTCACGAGCAATCCGCTGCATCGATATCTCCGCGGACGGCAAGCTCCTGGCGAGTGGGTCGATGGATCATACAGTGCTGATATGGGGCATGGACACTGGCAAACTGGTAGCTGGTCCATTCGAGAGTGATGATCACGCGAGCGCAATTCGATTCTCACCAGAATCGAATAAACTCGCAGTGAAATCGGAAGAGGGGCAGTGCCTTGAGGTGTGGGATGTCCAGACACAGAAATTGGATGCACGAGTGAGGAAAAAAGGTCACCGATATATCACAAGTGCGCCGATATTCTGGACAAAGAGAGGAACCATTCTGTCCGTATTCAACTTCGATGACGATGACAATCGTTCAGAAGCCACAACAATCTATGAATTTGACGCGTCGAAGCTGGAGACTGTCGGAGATCCTTTCCAAGGGCATACTGATACCATCTGTCAGCTAGCACTTTCATTTGATGGTGCTCTCCTCGCCAGCGCTTCCTTCGACAAAACCATCAAGCTCTGGTCTCTTAAGCCCCACCAACTCCTTGCTTCATTCCACGTTCAGTATGAGATGGGGCTTTTCGACCTTATCTTCTCGCCTGATACACGTCAACTGGCTTACTCGACGGATCGTAAGATTTTCATATGCACTATTCCCCCCGGCATTATGACCAGCATCAGGCTAGCACCGGATGCACAAACCATAGTACGCATTTGCTGCATATATCTAATCCCTAATGTGTTAATATCCTCTTCAAGGTCACTCTACCTGACAACCCAACCCTCAACAACTTATTCAATGTGCACGCCCCATTGTTCCGTTCATCTACACTACTAATACATTGTCATTATTGCAGTCTGATGCAACCCGTCGTCCTGCGAATGTGCGCCACAAACGAGCAACATTGCCTATGATCTCTCTCCCCCCTAGGCCATCACAACCTCTGCATACAAGAGCACACCAGCAACCTGTTTTCTTTCGTCACCTCCGCAACCTCCTTTCGTTCTCTTCCCATTTGAATGCGGTTCCTCCTGTTCAGAACAGTCAGCCTTACGATCCCTTAGATGTTTGTCTTTATCTCGTTGGCTTTATATTTGACTCGACGGTTTTCCCGCAGATCCCTGCTACTTCTTTCCGAATGCACGATCACACTCCCGTAGCGTACATAACTCAGGGACATTTGCATTGGGATCCCCGTGAACATGTGAGTGATCGAACACTGTAATACATTTTCCAACCCGCATTTCTTTTAGCCTCAATGCAAAGCGGTACCACCAACAACTCTCTCATCTGCCTCCTCTCCGGTAACGTTGGGAACCCGCATACAAAGCCTATCGCGTTGGTGGCCCGTTCATCCAAGTCATCAAGCGTCATCCATCGCTGATGTCCCTCTCGCTCAGGGTCTATCGGTATGTTTCTCATTGCATTTTATAACCGTCTTTGATATCTCATCCCACTACTTGCAGCGTCATGCTGCAGAAGGTGCTCCCAGAGACAATCAAGACTTAATACCCGATGAATACTTTGATACTTCCTCACAGATCCCCGATTCTCAACAACCATCTGCTGCAACACGGATCGACACTGGAGAGCATGGCCACAGTGGATCGTGTTTCTGCTTCTAATGGTTTTTGCACGGACACTCTAGGTGTGTCAAGATTGGCTGCTGCTGCTCCTATTGTACCTGTACGATACATCCACTACATATCCTGCGAGCACTTCTCTTCGCTATGAAATACGGTTCTCGGAGTCTTTTCATATAAAACTTGACATGCGGCAGGCGCTGTGTTCTGAGAATCCATAGCACTCGAGAATGTCAGAAGGATCCAGAAGAACGCATTTGTGCAGAATTGCCGTGAGTTTGTCATCACGGCTGATCTTGTGAAATGATGGAGTAAAGCGTACAACATGCTCGCTCAAAGTCTAAACTATCCTAACATAATGCCATGATACCTTCACCATCCAGTGGACTTGGTTGAGCCGAGCTGACTGGTTGCCACAGCAAGAATGAAAAAATGTCTCCATCTATTTATTGCCTAGTAACCTGCTGCATTGGCAAAATCTGAGACTCAACCGACATATGCGCAATGGACCTACATACTGAAAATTCAAATAGAACCCACACAGAGAGGAGGTTGTATCTTAGACACCATAACCCATGCCAGGCAGGGTCAGTGTCCACTTGGGTGTTACTCTTGTGCGGGGTGGGCGTGGTTCCATGCGGATGAGATAGAGTCGTGCCCATGACGGAGCTTGGGATGTGACGACCAAGAGTCACTAATGACCTGTGAAAGCTATTTCAACAGAGAATGAAACGTTTGAAGTGCTATCGGTTTGACAATCCTGGACCTTTGGCGACAGTAGCACACTCAATGCTGCAGTTCGCCCGGAACTCTTCCCCTCCTGCACTGCATGTTGGAAATTGCGAACTCGCGTAGTCAGCCAGCTTACTTAATCGTATGGTACGTAGTACGCATGTTTAGCACGAGTAACTTGAGTCTACGAGGTTCACGCAGGTGCTTAATAAAAAACGGCGAGCAGATAATAATTGCTCGATACTGGATCAAACTGGATTCTACAGGAATGCTTGAGATTGGAATGCTAATGGTATTCGGGCGAAAGCACGCAGTGCTTCCCGGTCCCGCAGGGGAGATCTGCCTAAGAGATAAGGTGAGCTGCGATTCCCGTGTTTAATAGGAGTCCGACGACGCGTCTAGCGAACCGTGGATGCCCTGTGATTAGGCGGAGGGACTTACTTGGTTAGCTCAACGGACAGGCGGCATGGTATACCGCAGGAATTGTTCGTGGATCATGGGGGTTGCTTGGATGAAAGGAGCCATGATTTGGGCGTGCCTGCGGAGGTACACAAGGAAGGCGTCACTAGCCCATCTACCCTTAACCTTCACGACATCAAATGGTATGTTGCGGAGGAGATATTCGAGAGTGGACCCAATTCTAATCCCATGACCTTGAAGGGGTGTGCGACCCGCAGCTTTTGTAGCTGTGGAAAGTCTGTTCAGGAATTTGGATTTTGTGAGGACGCGGTGCAAACCTTTGTGCCGGTAGGCAAAGAGAGCCCCATCGAGTGGGGGAGCATTAACCGTGATATGATTTGCGAAAGCTAATTCTGGGTCTGAAGGACCGTCCTGCTTAGCCCAAAATACGTCTTCTCCACCTGGCGCAGATTTTGTGCGAGGTAGGTGGAAGTTTGTCGTCCGTAAATTGTTACGATCATGGATGACAGATACGTTTGAGGGCATTATGTGGGAAGTGGGGTCGAATGCATTCAAGCGGGGCACAGTGAATTCTCCTGTGCGAGCAGTGGCATAGAACGTTGTAGTGAGACAAGCAAACACAGCCGCGTCTAAGGGATCAGTCAATGCTAGGTGCTCCCGGATAGCGAGAATGAGGTCAACTGTGTACGGTTCACATTTCAGGCGCTTGGATGATTGGGGAGCAAGGGATTTTGCTGCCTTAAGGAGTGTCTCGATCTCGGGTAGTGATGTGCAGGGCCCGGCTCGGCTCAAAAGCCGGGGCTACGGCTCGGCTTCATAGGGCTAGGGCTCAGTAAAATCATGGGCCGAGCCGCCAAACACGGCTCAGGCTTGGTCAGGCTCGGCTCAGGCTCAAGCCGGGGCTTGGAATACCTGGGCAGTGCATCTCTTTACACTGTACACTAAGTTACAATAATAGGACATTGTATACATTCACATGGTGTTTTCGTTATCTGAATCAAAGAATAAGTATGTCAATCAGTAACACGGGCATTGACCGTCATGAAATTCAAAACTCACAGGGTTTCATCCTCCAACTCCATAGTCTCCCGAATGCGCAGGTACACCATCGGTGTAGCAAAGATCGTGCCACCGACCGTCAAGCACCACGTTGACAGGAAGATGTTCATGTACCTGTAACCCTGTTGCAGCGGGTTTGTTCACATGACGGAAAAATGATGGACTCACAGGATGCCAACTGCATCAGCACGCTATATGCCTGCCGCATCTGCCAACATGGACAATGAATACCATGTAAGGAACACCGCAGCCCAGCTGCAGAAGATACGGATGAATCCAAAGATCTACGACATGGCTGGAAAGATGCGAGTGTGAAAGGGGACTGCTAGACCGCTGGATAGGAAGAAATAACAATAAGTCTAAGAGGATGGATAACAAGTACAACGAATGTAAGAAGCGTTAGTGTCACAAATAAGGGTTAAGTTGACTCTTAGCGTTGCTTGTGCAATGAGGAATAGTGATTGCGCTGATTGATTGATGAAAAGATGGTGGATGTGTTGCTGGACTGATGAAAGTGAAAATGCTCTAAATGATAATTCGATGTCAATAAGGAGGATGGTACATGCGCTACTTATACTGCGAGGCATAAAAGGGTCATCCGGGTATAGCTAAAGGCTAAAGCCAAGGGGTTTGATTATGATCAGTAAGAAGGGTATCTAGATATAAGAGCTGTTGACAGATTTCGGAAGACGGGAGCATTACAAATGGAAGAGTGGTGATCGAAGAATGGGCTTGACAATTGACATGAATTGAAAGGGTAGGTACTAATGAAGGGGTCGGGTATCGTGCTTGACAGATGGCATCGTGAACATTCTGTTGTGGTTGCGGTGGAATGAGTATATCGGCATGTTCCGGTCGTAGACGGTTGGTAATCCTTACCCCAGATAAACGATAAACTAATATTATAGCTGGCTGGATATCACCCCACAATACAAATTTATTTTTATACATTGAAAGCCGGGGCTTTGGGGCCCGGCTCAGGCTTGACATACCTTGAGCCGAGCCTTGAGCCTACATGAGCCCTACCTCAAGGCCCGGCTCGGCTCGGCCTAAGTCGGCTCGGCTTGGCTGGGCTCACGGCCTGAAGCCGGGCCCTGCACATCACTAATCTCGGGGTCATTGAGCGCCCAGGGCAGGCCATGTAGGACATGCCAGCATCAGGAAAATCAGAAAATTGCTTAACCAACTTATCCTACTTATCTCTACTTAACTTCTTGCTAAGTCTGCTAAGTCATCCAAGTTACTTAATTTCTGCTTAGCATTTTGTCCGCTAAGATCACCTGAAAAATTAAGTAACACAAAGCTGCAGGTTAAGTCATAGTAACAAGTTAAGTATATTAAGGAGGAAAATAAATTGTAACAACATTGAAACTAGCACTAAGTCAAAAGGCAAGTTCAAATGCCTGATGGTCAATGCTTATTGACGATACTAGTCAGTGCGAAAATTTTCCCACGGTCAAAAAAAAGCGAAAATTTTACAAGTCCAATGTTTGGCACTGTTTGGCAAGCAAAAACGTGGTCAACCAGAAGTCTTTTCCTTTCGAGTCCCCCTTCCCTCAGTCAATCTTCTTCAATAACCTTTTTCCTAACAGATTTTCTTGCTCTTCAATTTGGGGTTGGTGTGGGTTTGGTGTAAATGTTGGTATTGGTACTGGTACTGGGGTTTTTCTTTTTGATGAGTATTTTTTGCTATCCTTTGTGTCTCTCTCTGACCATGTCTTCCTCCTCTTCCTCCCTCTGGTAAGTCTTCTTTTAATTTTCGCTTTTTTGACCATTTTCTCTTTTTCTAGATCTTCTACCTACTGCTCCTGCTGCTCCTCCTGGTCCTGGTCCTGCTGCTCCTGCTCTTCCTGCTTCTCCTCCTCCTGCTCCTCCTTCCTGCTCCTGCTCCTCCTGCTTCTTGTGCTCCTCCTTCCTCCTGCTCCTCCTGCTCCTTGTGCTCCTCCTTCCTCCTGCTCCTCCTTCCTCCTCCTGCTCCTCCTTCCTCCTCCTGCTCCTCCTTCCTCCTGCTCCTCCTGCTCCTCCTTCCTCCTCCTGCTCCTCCTGCTCCTCCTTCCCTCCTTCCTGCTCCTGCTTCCCTCCTCCCTCATCCCAGCAATTTTGCTTTTTCCCCTCTTTGGTAAGCCTTGATTTCTTTCTTCTCCCTCCCCCTCTGACCCTTTCCTTCTAGCTTTCTTCCCTCCTCCCCAGTAAGTTTAATCTTTTTCTTAGTTGGTAGTGTATGTACCAGTGTAGTAGTTACTTTGAATTTAACTTCAATTTTCGCATTTTTGGTGTTTTTGACTGTATGAGTCCATTAGACCCTGGCTTTGCTTCTGACTTATTCTGACTTATTTTAAATTTGCACCACTTGACTAAGTCATGATTAAGTGTGATAAGTACAATAAGTCAAATTCATCGGAAGACCCTACTTGCCCCAAGTCATAGATGACTTAGCAGAATTTTACTTAATCTGACTTAACGAACTTGATAAGTCATGTTAAGTCAGATTAAGTGGTGCTAAGCAATTTTCCGATTTTCCTGATGCCAGGCTCTGACCCCGTAGATGTAATTCGAGACAGTCTTGCCGGAGTAATGCCCCGCCATGCAAGATATGAATGAGGAAATGAGGACATGACTTGCTGGAGCTCGCTGACATTCTGGGATAGCTTTGCTATCACAGAAGACATGGAATACTAAAAGACCCGAACTGTAAGACTCTCGTGTCCCCTCCGAGTAGGCGTGTATCATGGTATCTCGAATTCGTTGCATATCCAAGGTCGATAGAGGTATGATATTACCACTAGCATCGAGTTGCGAACGTGAGGAGGTTGGGAACCAAAGGTGAAGACGGTCTTTTGCTGGACAATGCGGACGGCGCAGGGAGGGAATGGGTGTTAGGTCAGAAACATAGGATGCTTTGCGCTGCATAGGTGAGTCATGCGCATTGGCTGATTCCTTTAGGTTCGGTTCTTGTAGGCTACTGTTTGGGTGCTCTGCCAATTGCGCGGCAAAGCGATTGGGAGTGGGCTGGCTACCATGATAATGGGCGTTGGGGTGTGGGGCTGGAGACATCTGCAATGAAAGAGTGGAGTTCCGTTGGGATGGCAATGGGGGGTAACAATAGGCTGGCTGGGGGGTATATCCCCCGGGAGGGTTCATCTGCTGGGTTGAGCTTGCTCGGTACGTATCTAGTAAGAACTGTGCATGCGGAATCGGCGAGGATTCGATGAATACGCTTGAAGACCTCGTTACATGCTCTACTGCGGCTGCGCCCCTGCCACCATCCTTCGACGATACCCTGATTGTCCCCGAAGACTTTAAAATGAATTCCGGAGGTCTTAGCATGTAGGATGGAGCGTATGAGGAGCTCGAAGCCGATGCTTTCGGCCCAACCGATATCTCTTCCCTCGTCATCCCACCCGGGAATGAGCTTCCATGCGCGCCATCGTCCTCTAATGACAATTCCGATGCCGTGACTTGTGCTAGCGTCTGAGTAAGCTTGGAGGTCAAGAATGGGACATGGTCCTGGGATGGGGCGGGATATGGTGGGGCCGCTGAGGGTGTTTTTCCACCATAGGAGGTCATCTTGGGTATGGTGTGGTGGGGTTCTTGGCATGAAAGGCTGGTTGCCAAATATACCGAGGAAACGCTCCAAGCTGGTAAGGTAAGCCCGTCCCCCGGGAATGATAAGGCAGGCGTGCAGTAGCTTACCATGAAGCTTTTGCGCCTCGTGTAAGTCGTGTGTTCGCCTCGATTGCCATGAGGTGATGGCCTCGAGGTACTTGGCCTGCTTGCTTGCCGATAGGCTGACATGCCGTTTCGAGAGGTCCCATATGAACCCAATGAAAGTAGAATGGGAGGAGAAGGGTATATCTTTGGATTTCTCCCAAGGAATGCCGAGTTGCTCTGAGAGGGCATCAATGTCATTAAAACAATAAGTGAAATCCGCATCTGCAATGGGGCGCATAGATGCGTGAGAGAGGTCCTGAAGGGGGGATGACAGATCTTCGTCAAATTCCTCCGCCAAATCATTGGGCATAATTGCCCCTTCGAACCATTTCCGGCCCCCTTCTGATATCTCGCCTCCATTTTTGGCAATCTCATTTGCCCATTGGGCACGTTTTTCATTATATTTTCCCAAATGGGTTCGACGAATTCGAAAGAAGATGTGGTCATCGACCCATTTGGATATGGGACCGATACCCTTCTTACGGAAAATGTCTGCACCCGCATCTGCCACGTTGCCATAGATGCCCGCAGAGGGGCCGAAGCCGAAGCAACAAGAAGTATCGACGGCGAAAGCGTCGTCCCCTGGGAGCCGCACCACCAATCCAGGCCATTGGGAATGGTGAAGGGGAACCGTTCGGTATGCTTCAGCCACGTCGCGGACTGCGGCTTGAGATCCTGGAGGAAGACGATGTATAGTAAGGCATATAATAGCGAAAGTCCCATAAGTACATGGATATAAATTTGAGTCCACTTTCGAGTTAATTGAGCTAATATGATGGGTTGGGTAGTGCGGGTGAGATAAATTTTGTACCATACGGAATTTTCCCAGTTTTCCTGGCTTCGGTACCAGGGAGAGGGGAGCGGTTTGGAAGTGCCCAATGATGGATTCCAGGTCTCTAGCTTTGAAAGGACCAATGAGGCGTCCCTTGGAAAACTCAGCGTTAAGAATGTCGTAGAAAATGTCAATATGTTCAGTAATGGAGTTACTATTAAGGGGGGTGTATGTACTTGTAAGGACAGGAATATTGCCCAAAAAACCGGTGCAAAAGGCTGAAGGGAGGTGAGGGTATCTATCGATGAGTCCCGTTTCCACCAGTAAGCGGTTCCATACGTCTGGGATGTATGGGGTGAGGGCTTTAGATCTTCTCGCTTCGAGGGCAACTCTGAGCGCCATGATCCTTGCTCCCGCATCCTGAACATTCGTGCGAGAGGTTGCGGCAGTCGGAGAAGCATCCTTCTGGGCGTTGCCACTTGTGGCACACTGCAAGCCCTTGGGTGTTGAGGATCCGCCTGTCGGGAGTACGATGGCAGTGTGAGGGGGAACCGTCCCATAGTTCCGTTGCTGAGCACTGGTTGATACCATGTGCGAAACGGCCGAGGCAAATGGCGCAGGCAGACCGGCCGTGAGATCCTGCGCCGCGTGAAAAACCCTGGCCCCGATTCTGATTGCGTTGAGAAGTGTTGCTAGTGGACTGCAGGCGGGGGGCTCGGTTGTTATTATTGGGGGAGGTTGTCTTACGCTTGTTATATTCATGGTGATGGGGTGGGGAAGCAGAACGGGAGTTGTGTCGGGAGGGTCTTGGGAGGTCTCGGTAGCTTGACCGCCGAACTCCGTTTTGGTGGTGTGCTTGCCCTTCGCTATACGCCTAATTATCGAGTGTTGTGGGGAAGGCGGGGTACAGATATCAATCGTTTATGAAAGAATGTGGGCATTCATAGGCAGTGAGCATCCACATGCAGTGGGCATCCACAAGCGGTAGGCATCCACAAGCGGTGGGCATCCACAAGCGGTAGGCATCCACATGCAGTGGGCATCCATAGGCGATGGGCATCCGCGTGCGGCAGGCATCCACATAGGCATGTGGGGAATTAATGAAGGATGGTTGTATACAGTACAGTTCGATGATGAGTTTTAATGTGGTTATGATTAGCCCGCTCATTTATTCGAAAAGTTTTGAGACATACCTGCGGAATTGCGCGCGAATGGAGCTTATCCCATAGTTCTTCAGTAATTGAACGGAGGAGGGACTCGTTGATAATGCCAATGTTGAACCCTTCATCTCGCTTCAAACGATCATGCCAGTCCTGGCGAACACGTGAAGCGTAGTGGAGGACAGTGAGATCTCTGATATCGCTGTTGTTACGAATCTGATGGTTCTCTAACCGCCAGAAGAATAATGACAAGGCGTCAAAATGGGTTTGCGGCCATTTGGCTTTGCTGATATAGACTAGGAAGGAGTTTTTAGCGCGCAAGAATGACGGGAAGGGGAGCTCATGGTCTGCAAGCGCCAACTTCGAAGCTCTGAATGCTGATAATGGACGAAGGGCCATTGCGTCATCTACCCTAGTTAATCCAAAGGCCTCTTCTGCTACTGACCGGGAGTTGCGCGAAGCATCCTTGCAACCTTCGGGGGAGAAGTACCATAACTCGACATATTCGAAGTTATTCACTTTCTGCACTGCATACTGGGCGGGCCTTGGGACGAGGATGTCGCTCACTGAAAGGGTGTCATTAAAACCATTTATTTTAGGCTTCTTCCTCTCAGCTTCAAGTAACTCCTTCTCTCTCTCAGTGTCGAGTAAGTGTTGGGCTTCTTGCTCTTGGGTCGCCCTGGCTCGTTCTGCTTCTGCCTCGATCCTCGCATTTGCCTCTTGTTCGTCAACCCATTCATTCACTTTTCTCTCGTGGTCTAAGGTCCAGGACTGGATGAGACGTTGGATGATTTGGTTTTCGGTCTGGCCAGACGCTTGGGCGAGATCATTCCGGATATCCGCAAAAAAATCCGCTTGGAAGTTTGGGCAAGTTTCGCTAGTTGGATCAACCATGGGATGATGTGATAATATAGATTGGTAAGGACGAAGTAGGAGAGTTGAAATGAACGTCAAGCACGATTAAAAGAGTGATAGCGAACGATTGTCGCGGCACGAGAACAAGAGCGCAGATGCCGCAACTTCAGTTCGCTCGGAGACAATACTCTAATTCTCCACTCGTGCCTCGTTATGTAATAGAGTTGTAACCTTTCGCCCGTCGTCGTCGCGCACGCTCGCCATTTTTCCACACTACATACTAACTTCCTTCTCTCGAGGTCTGACTTTGGAAAACTGACTTCATGCTGGTTTTAGACGTGCATGTCATGCCATGTAGTTATCGACATGACAACATAGCAAGCGCTCGCGGCAATTGGGCCTCATCGTCATTAGGAAAGCCGTCACTCAAAATGAAGGATATCGATGATCATCTAAAGAGTCCGATAACCTTCCTAGCATCACGGCGACGCGGTAATTATGCATATGCATCTTCCGATTAATTGCTGATCATGATGCTCTCATGAGAGAGCATACAAGAGATATCAGACGCGGCACGCGTACGCCTTGAGGCTTGGCGCTCAGTGGAGACGATGACGATGCGTACGAATTGAGATAATTTTAGGACTCAGCCGCCGACGCTTTGAAGACCTGCATGAAATAATCGCCGACAAATTTAATGCATGTTCAGAGGTGATTCGACCAAATCCCACATATTCATATGTTTTCTTATTTCTATGCTGCGGAACTGAACTAAATCTCCGAACAGCAACTTCTTTTAAGATGAGGTTGAACATTGAATACTGGTAGTATACGCTACGTGTCTGTCACCAGTGCTTGTCCACCCTCCTGCGTTATTCTTGCGTCTTCTGGGGCATTTACACATTCCCGAGATCCTTCACAACACATAGGACAAACTACAGCGGGTTGAAGGAGAGTACCGTGTTCGTTGGTATGTCTATATACCCGAGGAATAAGTTATCGTAACCTTTGACTGCAATACAAGGAATCTACAAATTTGCTAATAGTGTGGAATAAAGCTGGTCCAAGTTACTGTATCGTATACGCCAGCAGGTAGCGAGTGCAAGCTCGTCAGCATAAGTAGAATTAGTCCAAGACGTGCAGCGACATATGTCAAAGAACCGACCAGCAGAATAATTTCGAAGAAACTGGTCATAAGAGGCAAGAACTTCCAATGGCTCCTTAACTTTGCATAGCCATAATAAAGGAGAATAGACACTGGTGCAAAGAATGTCAAAAGGGAAACCCCGCGCCATAGTATATCTTGGGACCAGCCCAAACAATGGATCCCCCCAAAAAGCATCCCACTGAAACATCCAGTGAGAAGTACGATATCATTACGAATTGCAGCGTAACCACCTAGCGATGGGACCCGATGGGAATGAACAGCACGGGGAGAAATGATAGGCCCCAAACCCATGAGACTCATAAAGGGATAAGTGAGATAGGCGGTATAAGACTTAGGGCCTCCAGCTGCAAGTCCTTCGTCTGCTATGCTGGAATGCAGACAAATTAAATGGATGTTAAGCGACAATACTGACGACATACTCATATTGTAAGCGATTTGGCGGAGATGCAGTCGCTTTCCAATGAACAGGACAAGGACGTCCTACATCCTTGGGCTTATTCCACCAAAAACCATAGGCGATGCAGGTCAAAGCGGCCACGGCTATTGTATCGATTTCAAGGAGTGTAATTGGAAGATTCTGCGCATAACGGGCAGCAAGCTGAATGAGGAACCACACCAGCTGCAGAATTGCGATGCCTTTTGATAGCACATCACCATTGCTTCGATCCTCTATGTCTGCCTCCGCAATGTCAGGTATGTCCACCGACCTTGTACGAACAAAGTACAGAAGTTCATTAGGTGTCAGAGTGGCTCGTGGCCTACCATTGTCATAGAGCAGGAATCCGCCCATCCAGGCGAAGAACCCGTGCGTGATTGTCCATCCTGTATGACCATTTGTTGGACGTCAGCTAACATTGACTAGAGAACCCAAACACGTAGCCGACCTGTAAACTGGACGTCTGTGGTTTGAAGGGCACTCGGACTAGAATTATTCCTCCCATCCAATGGTAGAATTTCAGTCTGCAATGCGACTGTATTCTCCTCTCTCATGCTCTGATGATCTGCATGTTGTGCACCAAAGGTATCATTGAAGTCTTTCGCAGCTTTACGAGCGCTAAGGAACTGCCGGGCGGACCAAGTGATGATGAGTTCTGGAGCGATCATTGCCATGACCATGATGAACAAACGGCGAGAGGTAGTAGCAACTTTCCCGTCGTCCATACTGGGAATGTTCGGGTGGATCGCAGTCCATGTTGTCACGACTTCCCAATACAAATCACTATTCATTCCTTTCAACTCAATCTAATCACTTATCTAAGCGCCCATTTATCTTATCTGAGTCACGTGATTCACCCTCTAACCCTTCACCTCTTCACATTTCACCATGTCACACCGTCACATCTTCACCTTTCACAACTGCACCTTCATCACCAATCCAGAACACTCTAGAACTATGATCTCATTATGACATCAGACGACGTCATACGTTCTACGACATTCCATCACATTCTATTTCTCACATGCTTTCCTTTCTTGTCTTGGTCCATGCACGATTCTCATACGTATATATAGTGTCTCATAGTCAGTAGTTCTTTAGTCTAAACCTCTTGTATCTTCCCTTGTGTTGTACGAGACACTACCGCTCTCGAATCTATCATCTTTCTCTATCATCGTTGTTTGAGTCCTAGTCGGGCGTACGTTTGCAGCATTACTCTTAGAGTTTGTTGTAGAGTCGTCACATTAGGTTTAGACTTCCCTACCGACTACCACTCAGCTTGAGCCTTAGCTCGCTGTTGTCATTTTTCCAATCATCATTCCCCGCGCAGTCTCCGCTCACTTTTCCCGAGCATTTTACTATACCTCTTTAGTAGACGTAAACCAGGCCCTCTCTTACTAGAGCCGCCAGTTTATAAGGATCTCAGACTCTATAGGAGCTGTTGATCGCACGTCTGTACTGCAGCCCAAAACCCTGCTCAGTGCACACTACCTATCCTTCTTCATTCTCCTTATTACATACCTACGATCTAGATAGTTCAGTCGCTGGTTCATTCGCGATTGTTCTGTTTAGTGACACTACGCAGTTTTACTAGTTAGGAACTGAGAGTATCGAGAAGACTCTAGTTCATTACCTACGAGACACGCGCATCCGGATACTCCTCTCGAGTATCACATTTCCATTTCAATCATTCCCGCCGTACGCACATCTGTGAATCGGGTTCCCGAATACAACGGGCACAATGTCGTTCGAAACACCCACACCAGTACAGAGTCCCCGTCCCGTTCATGCCCCTGCAGGCCCCAGTTTTCAGGGATTTGGCTCAGGGACTATAACGAGGCCACAATCCACACACCCAGATGCAGCTGTAGGCATCTCAGGCCCATCAGGAGAGTTAATTACCGCACAGAGTCTCAGCGACGCAATCACCAACGCACTGGAGATTCAGAAGAAAGAGTTCGAAGAGAAGTTCAACTACCTCAACTGGGCAATGGACAAGGCGGAGGTCGACATCGCAGAACTCAAGGAGGACAATGCGTCCTTAAGAAAGAAGAACAAGGAACTCCAGGAGAAGTTCAACCAGGATTCGACTTCATCGAACACTGGAAGGTCGAGTTCGATCAAAGTAGTGAAACCATCCGAATTCACAGGAGATCGGAGCCTGGAGGTCGATACCTTCATAATCCAGTGCGAACTCTACTTTTTGCAATTCCCGACGGCTACCGACCAACAGAAGGTCGCATTCGTATTGAGCTCGATGAAGGGGCCAGCAGCGATGTGGGCACAGACCTACCTAATGAATCCCACGAAGACTTCAAATACATACGCACAGCTTACCACAGAAATGATGAGCATGTGGGGGATTGCAGACAAAGAGGGCACTGCGATCAGAGAGCTCGATGCATTGAAACAGTCTTCGATGACAGTGGCCGACTATACTACGAGCTTCAGACAGAAAGCGGCGAAGTGCCAATTTTCTGATTACGATCTTCGAAGGAGATATAGGATGGGTCTTCAGCAAAGGGTTAGAGAACAACTCGCCCATATTAGCCCTTCACAGAAGGACACTCTCGAGAAGTTGGTAGCACATTCCCTCGAGATTGGTCAGAACATGGAGGAACTCGATGCCGAGAAGAAGGCATACAAGTCTCAGTGGACATCGAGGTCTACTGGAGCATCATCAGGAGGAGCTGCGAAGACAGTTTCTCAAGGAGGCGACGCAATGGATGTGGACGCCAACAAGACACGAGGTACACCCCGACCTCAAGGCAAACAGGGAGGCGCTTTCAAGTGCTACAGATGCGGTCAAGAAGGCCATATGGCCAGAAACTGCACAAACCCCGCCGCGGTTAAAGCCGGCAAAGTAGAAGAAGCCCCAAAAGAAGAGAAGATTACAATGGAGGCTATTAGGGCAATGATCGCAGAGGCGACAAAGCCAAAGGGTTTTTAGAGGGGTCGAAATCTGAGTCTGCTAGACTAGACCCGAACAATCATTTCTCTATACTTTCCACTCTCTCCGCATTCTCCGATGTATCAGAAGTAGTTATTGGCAATAAACAAGAACATTTCTATTTGCCAGTGACCTTGAGAGGAAAAAACAGAAAAGCAGACATAAAAGCATTGGTAGATTCCGGTGCATCAACTCTTTTCTTGAACAAGAAATTCGTCGACAAGAACCACGTTGACACGCTCAAACTTAGAAGAGCACTCCCAGTTAGGAACATTGATGGATCCCTAAATGCAGCAGGATCTATTACCGATTATGCAGAATTGGAACTTAAGATCGGTGATCACTGTGAAGAAAAAGCAGCATTCATGATTACAGATCTAGGAGATGACGATTGCATCATTGGTATCGACTGGTTGAGATATCATAATCCGGACATAGATTGGAATGCCGGAAAGTTCAAGATGACACGATGCCCAATCACGTGCAAAGAAGCGAAGGGCAAACGCAAGAAGCCCAAGAAGCAGGATGACGATCTACCTGCATTACTACCTACGGAGGATGACGATATATCCGTGGAAGACTCCGAAGCACAGAGTATAAACAAAGCAAGAATCGTTGAAGAAATCGAAGACGAAGATAGCTGCAGAAATATCTGGATTAGGAAACAGAGTTCTGTAGCATCTGAGCTGGCTCAGAAGGACTATAAAGAGAAAAACATGGACAAGAAAACATTCAAGGACTTAGTACCCGAATGGTTACACGACTTCGAATCGGTGTTCTCAGAGGAGGCATCGAATAGATTTCCTGAACGAAAGAAGTGGGACCACGCTATAGATCTAAAGAAGAATGAAAAGGGAGAAGAAATGATCCCTGCTCGAGCAAAGGCGTACCCATTATCTCCAGAAGAACAGGAATATCTTCAGAAGTGGTTGAAACAAGAGTACGCATTAGGACGACTCAGAGATTCGAAATCTCCGTATGCAGCACCATTCTTTTTTATTAAAAAGAAAGACGGAAAACTCCGTCCTATCATGGACTATAGAAAACTGAACGATTGCACTGTAAAGAATGCCTACCCACTACCTCGATCCCAGGACTTGATCGATAAATTAACGGGAGCTTCTATATTCTCGAAGATGGACGTATGATGGGGATATAATAATATTCGTATGAAGGAAAACGATGAAGAGAAAGCCGCCTTCAAAACCCCATTCGGACATCATGAACCGACAGTTATGTATTTCGGTCTTACGAACTCACCTGCGACTTTCCAGACAATGATGAATGAGATCTTCCAAGATCTAGTGGAAGGATCTGTTGTCATTGTCTATATAGACGATATTCTGGTCTTCACCAACAAGGGTGTAGATGATCATCGAAAGATCGTCAGACAGGTGATTCAGAGATTGAAGGACAATGATCTTTATCTTAAACCGGAGAAGTGTTCTTTTGAAAAGCACGAAGTAGAATTCCTTGGATTGATTGTCAAGGATGGCAAGGTGTCTATGGATGCGACCAAAGTAAAGGGCGTCTTAGATTGGCCTACGCCTACCTGTGTCAAGGACATTCAAGCCTTTATGGGTTTTGCAAACTTCTACCGAAGATTCGTACTTGGTTTCTCAGATGTAGCCAAACCGATGAACGATTTATTACGAAAAGACGTCCAATGGAACTGGACAGAAAAACAACAAAACGCGTTTGATACGCTGAAACAGAGATTCACGACAGCACCCATGCTAGTAATGTCAGATGTCAAGAAGAAGCACAAGATCGAATGTGACGCCTCTGACTACGCTACTGGGGCTGTACTCTCGCAATTAGAGGAGAATGGACAATGGCAACCTATTGCCTTTTCATCTAAAACGATGAACGATGCAGAGAGGAACTATGATATCCACGACAAGGAGTTGCTCGCAATCATTAGAGCACTTAAAGAGTGGAGACATTATATCCAGGGTGCTCCTGAAACAACGGAGATCTGGACGGACCATAAGAATCTGGAATACTTTATGACCAGCCAAAGTTTGACTAGACGTCAAGCAAGATGGGCTGTATTATTAGCAGAATATGATTTTACCCTTCATCATAAGCCAGGTCGTGTTAATGACACCGCAGACGCTCTGTCCAGGAGGCCAGACCACAGAGGGGGGGTAGAAAAGGACAATACGAACGTTACGCTTCTTAAACCAGAATTTTTCAAAATCAGAGCAGCAAAAAGGGGTCAGATTGTCTTTGAAGGAGAGAAATCTCTTCTGAGACAGATCAGAGAATGTACAGAACGAGACCCTGAAGTAGCACAAGCAATCGAAACTCTGAAGATGGGCCCTGTTCAACTCAAAAAGGGTCTTGAAGACTGGAATGTAGAAGATGGACTTATTCTATATCGCGGACTTGTTTATGTACCAAAGAAAGAAGAAATACGCCAGAAAATCCTACAAATATACCACGATAGTCCACCAGCTGGACATCCCGGACGAGCGAAGACCTTAGAGCTAGTCTCTAGGAACTATTGGTGGCCACATATGGCTAAATGGACGAACGACTACGTAGACGGTTGCGATCGCTGCAAAGCGACGAAGGTTTTTCCTAGCAAACCTTCAGGACCTCTACAACCGAATGCAGTACCAGATGGACCTTGGCAAAGCATCACTTGCGATCTCATTATGGATCTTCCAAAGAGCGAAGGATTTGACAGCATTTTCGTTGTCGTAGACAAATTTTCCAAACAAGCACACTTCATTCCCACTACCAAGAATGTGGATTCGAAGGGGATTGCCGAATTATTCCTACAGAATGTGTGGAAGATTCATGGAACTCCTAGACAAGTCATCTCCGACCGAGGATCACAGTTCGTATCGAACTTTATGGGACAATTATCTAAACGTCTTGGTATAAAGTGGTCTGCTTCGACAGCATATCACCCAAGAACAGATGGACAAACAGAACGAGTGAATCAAGAAGTAGAACAGTATTTACGAGTCTTCTCGTCTTATCGACAGAACGACTGGGCTTCATGGTTACCGATCGCAGAATTTTCGCACAATAATTCAGTGACGGTTACAGGACGCACTCCATTCAAAGTTATGTACGGCTATGACCTAGAGTTTGCTATCGCACCCAACTCTTCCTCTAAAGTTCCATTGGCGGACGAACGAGCGAACGAGATAAAAGAGGCGCATGACGACACAAAGAGCACTCTAGAGATTGTCAATGAACGGATGAAGCGCTTCTATGATAGAACTGTGAAGGACGCACCAGTATTTAACATTGGAGATAAAGTTTGGC
This sequence comes from Rhizopogon roseolus, assembly GCA_930272055.1. Taxonomy (NCBI): domain Eukaryota; kingdom Fungi; phylum Basidiomycota; class Agaricomycetes; order Boletales; family Rhizopogonaceae; genus Rhizopogon; species Rhizopogon roseolus. The sequence continues at coordinate 2,769 of CAKNEV010000359.1, read as the reverse complement.
TTGAAGCCAAGAACATTAAACAGCGTCGACCGAGTTTGAAACTCTCGGATCGTCGTCTTGGACCCTTTGAGATTCTCGAGAAGATTGGCGAAATGGACTATAAGTTAAAATTACCGGACAAATATCAGATCCACCCCGTGTTCCATGTGGAACTACTCACCCTACATCGACCATCTCAACTCCTCCCTCGTTCACCGTCAAAACGTCCTCCTCCCGATATCGTCGATGATCACCCAGAATACGAGGTCGAAGAAATACTAGATAGCCGAATATGGCGGCGAAAATTGCAATATCTAGTGCAATGGAAAGGATTCCCCTTAGATGAGAAGACATGGGAACCAGAAGAGAATGTCAAGAACGCTATGGAAGCCGTTGCAGAATTCCATGCCAAACATCCAAATGCGGCTAAATCAAAGTGAATTGCCGGTTCCATTCTTACTTCTCCCGATTTCCTTGCTTGGCGCAGAAAGAACATACGACCCAATGTCATTCGTGAGGACACTCATCCTAGAGAGGGGGTAATGTCACAACTTCCCAATACAAATCACTATTCATTCCTTTCAACTCAATCTAATCACTTATCTAAGCGCCCATTTATCTTATCTGAGTCACGTGATTCACCCTCCAACCCTTCACCTCTTCACATTTCACCATGTCACACCGTCACATCTTCACCTTTCACAACTGCACCTTCATCACCAATCCAGAACACTCTAGAACTATGATCTCATTATGACATCAGACGACGTCATACGTTCTACGACATTCCATCACATTCTATTTCTCACATGCTTTCCTTTCTTGTCTTGGTCCGTGCACGATTCTCATACGTATATATAGTGTCTCATAGTCAGTAGTTCTTTAGTCTAAACCTCTTGTATCTTCCCTTGTGTTGTATGAGACACTACCGCTCTCGAATCTATCATCTTTCTCTATCATCGTTGTTTGAGTCCTAGTCGGGCGTACGTTTGCAGCATTACTCTTAGAGTTTGTTGTAGAGTCGTCACACATGTACATGCAAATAAGGTCGCGGCGCAGCTCCAGATGATGTCCCACAAGGACCTGGTGTTATTACTACATGAGGAGCTGACGACATCGAGCGTAGGGCTCGTGGTTCCATTGAAACTGGACAGCGATGCACGTACAAACGGGATATATAATGAGACAGCGAGGTATAGGATCATCATCATGAAGTTAAATAGGCTGGGTAGTCGAAGATCTCGAAGTCAAAGTTCAGGTTCGGATCGGTTCGGGAAGGCCGAACCGAATGTCATAGAACCGTTCGGAAGGTACGACATATGTAGAATAATCCAAATGAAAATTAATCAAATAAGGTCCACAGAGCGACGTATATATGAAGAACTTATCAACAAAGGGTGGCGGTGTTATGTATAGATTAATAGTACTGGCTGTGACGAGGCTACTGCACAATAGACTCATACGCAGGTGGGATATCCCTCAACAACACCTCCTCCAATTCGCTCGACACATGCCCCGCGTCTCGGTGTTGTATGACGCCGGAACCATCACTATCGACGTCCCGTTGTGTGGTGGGGTCATGCCCCCGACAGGCTGTAGTTTCCCTTCGCGGGTTGTACCCGTTCGTCTGGGGCATCGCATCTGTGTTCGGATCCTGTGTGTGTGAAGACGGGCTTGAGTGCACGAGGGGCTGGTATATCTCCCAGGACAACGGACGTGCATCGTGTGGGTGGTTGTGGGTAGAGAGGTCGGGGGGCTGCAAGGCGGCGTTAAGATGGGACTTCGTGCGACCAACTCCATCACTGACACCGGCAGAGAGATACACGTCATCTCCGTACTGATGCACGTCACGTTCAGGGTGCGGAAACGGTGTGATATTGTTCCGTACACTCCGTGGAGGCATTGTGCCCTTTGCGGGGAATGGGATGATCCGTCTTCGGTGTCGGCGTACGTAGAAAAGGAGGAATGCAAGGAGGCAAATTGCAGCGATATCTCCCACGACTCCGCCCACGATGTCGCCAGTATTGTGTGAGGTTGTGGTGTCAGACCCGTTTATTAGATTTGTGGGGGAAGTAGAACCTGATGGACAATTAATACTGTAAGTTGAGTAAACAGGAGGGAAGAGAGAGCTTAATACTTGTTAAAGAGGTAGTATAGTACTCAATACCTGCTAAAAAGGTAGTAGCCGACGTGGTAGACTGGAACAAGGGCGTGGAGGAGTAAGTGGACATGATAGTAGTAGAGCAAGAGGAAGAGCTGAGAGTTTGTCGTACTCTGTTACGCCAAAAGCTTAGTACATGTTCCGGGACAGAAACAAAGTCCGAACACAGAACGTTCCAGGTGAGATTAATGGTGCTGCCTGGTGATACTTAATAGTCGGAACCCACATACCATGATGATCAACGGAAATCTACAGGTTACAGACGTGGGAGATGAGCAATGATATCTGCACATGACAGATACGAATCGCCACGGGCTACACTGCCCGAATAGTGTTGCCGCGGCTCGGCTAACTGCTAGCCGGCTTCGGCTTCTACCGGCTCGCACTCCAGTTCAGTTAACCATATATGTAGGGAGCCGAGACTCAGCTCGGCTCGGCTCAGTAAGTCATACAAACCAGTCAGTAACCACCAGTGGCTGAAATCGGCTCAAGCCGGTTGAAAGTCGGATGAAAGCAGGCTACTTGCATTGAAACAGTGGTATATACAGTGCCACTAGTACTGGAAATAGATGGTGTTCGTACGTCTGCTAAACATTACATACAAGACAACAGCGGTACTCTATGTCCTG
>CAKNEV010000358.1:0-27692 GCA_930272055.1 Rhizopogon roseolus | reverse complement strand
AGAGTAGATCCGGTACGAATATGTGCTATTGTTGTGATGTTATTCAACGATAAGTGAAAATTATGCATTTCCCGTCTGACGATAGTATCAATGGTGGGAGCAAAGCAATAATATTTGATCATTCATCGCTGCATAGAGTTGTACCTAGCGAGACCATGATTCAAATATTCCATGGAATGTCTCACGATGACCCCAGTGATTAGACGCAGAGTCGTACATGCCTGGAAATTCTTCGATATCGATGATAACACGAATAAAATCTGGTCATGTTATTCTTCCAGGATGCTAGCAATCACAGCTGCTAAATGCTCCCCACATCACAAGCATCAATAAATGTTAAACATTACAGTAAAATTATGTGACCAAGGAGTTACGGGTGTCTAAATCCTTGGGCGGAACAGATAATTTTACGAAGGCAAACTAGGCAGTTGGCAGTATTACGATTCCTAGAGCATAGTGAGGTAGGTATACATAAGTGATCGCGACACTAAAACGAATGTCCGTACTTCTGGTTGCTAAGAATTGAGTGCCGGAAAAGAGGGAGAATAACGAAAAGATAAAACTACACATCAGGTGCCAGAAAGTACTGTTGGTCAGGGAGTGAATAAGTTAAACAATATCATGCCCATCTGCGTTAATTAGAAGAGATAATTTTGGAGATGGACATCTGTCTATCATGGAATAATGCACAGTAGGCGCGGGGGTGACCAAGACTGACTCTGAGATTGAGGAATGCTTAGTGATGGAAGAAACGTCTTCGTTGCGCAATATCTTCTCAGAGACTGAAATACACGCTTCAGAAGAAATCTTGATCGACGAGAGCGGCGAGGGAATAAGGCCACGTTTTGGACCATCAAACCTGTATCGGTCTATCAGATTGCACGATATCGCAACATATGCCATACACATACCGATTGAAGGACAATGGTACTGATGCAGTGAACTGATCCCTTTTGGGTGGGGGTAGACGCAGAACCGTCGTGCGGATCCATTGAAGGACCTTGCGATAATCGTTCATTGCATCTTCTCCAAAGGAAAAGAACACAAAAAAAAGAGCGGCAGAGATCGGTACCACCCACCAGAGCGCATAAGTCCAAGTGAGAGTCGCAGATGGAATAATGAAAGTAGGGAAGGAAGCAATTTGGGAAAAGCCAACATGAACGTTCTCCCAGCTTATCCACGAGCGCAGGCCATGCTGGCAAGTAAACCACATATTCAGCGAAGTGACAAGGATGCCCCAGAAAATTTCGACGACGGCCATGCTCATTAATCGGAAGTACCGAGAAGTGGTCAAGCCAGAGTTAGAGTCTTGAAGGTGCTTCGCAAATGTAATTCGACGGCGGAAAAAATATACCAAGGCAACGCCTTTAAATCCGCCGTGAATTTACATCCAAGAGCAGGAGTCGATGAGACATACCAGCATAGCCAACTGTCAAAAGAGCAACGATTATCGGGGGAACCCAAATAATAAAAATGGCGGCGATGGACACATAAATGGTGGGTCTACAGCCAAGATCTTCGACTATATCAAAGCGATGACCTTGCACGATGTAATCTAAATAGCATTCAGCAGATGCGCAATTGGATTGATAACAATAACATACGAAGCGCCATATAAATCATAGGCAAAAGCCAGCAAAGGGAAGCATCGAAAACCATTCTACGCATCTTATCTTCATGTGTTGACCGGACTTGGCGTATAGATGCAATGCGTTCCAGATGAATGCAGATACACAAGCAACAAGCCGGAAGAGCCATATTTGCACCGATTTGTATCTTGGTAGCTGACCATGCATTTTAGCCAAACGTCGACAGAATGCTGGGAAACATACCAATATCACACCACACAGGAGCAATGTTCGTGACATTTCCAGCCCATATAATAGAGTTGATGGCAAACATAATGTTAGAGACGAAGAGCCAAGCTACCATGGAAAGAGTAGCTATATTTCTAGCTCTCCAGTGCCAGGGTAAGGGAATGAGAACAGAAACTGCTGCTAAAAACGCCCCGATGGGTAGCTCGACGTGCATGGTTGTAGGTATGGGTGAACATTTGATCTTCCATGAGGTTTATAGGTTGAACAGACATTGTGTTTCGTCGCTTAAGACAAAGGGAAATGAACACAACATAATAATAATTCCAAACTCCGCGATGTTACACAACAATATCATTTGTCATTCGAGTAGCATGCAGGAGCCACAGCAACATGTGCAAAGAGCAGGAGATGTCAATTAAAGCATCATGTACGTTTACTTGGCTGGAGTAACCGTGCATCCTTTCATATCGCCCTCTATTTCGTCTGTAGTAAATCAGGCGTGGTGATAGGAAAGTTATTCGTTTGATAAAGAGAACAAAGACGATGCGAACAGGCATTGTCATCTGAAACCGCTACCAGCGATAGATGTCCGCAAAATCAACGCAAAATGGCAGAGAACTCTCACAGCTTGAATAGTTCCGCAGGATCCTACCATTGTGGTAGGACAATGAATCTTCCTTGTGTTCTCACCACTAGAATATTTCCGAAAGCGTGGTCTACCAGGACAATGATCTTCCTCTGCACATAAAGACCGGTTTTTGAAATCACCTAAACCTACTTGTCCTTACCCTTCGCCACTTCCCCCTGCATGATGGACTCATTCACAACCCTCTTTGAACTATTTCTGAACTCATCAACGAACTTTCCTGAGTCCACGAACGACCCACCCTGCCTTGTCGACGAAGAACACTATGGCAGTGGGCAGAGCGGGTTCTTCTGCAACATAGCATGATCCTATTGAGGTCCGTCTCATGGAGGTCTAGTGTGTACTCCCTTCTAATATCGCTTCCTCCAGAGCAGCTTAGGCATCATGATCATGCCGTCGCCTCTCATTTCGAACACCTCATTGGTATGATTCAATACCTCTATGTCCATGCCGTGTCTTATTATTGTGCTTGGGCAGCATCGTATATATTCGACATTTGCAAATCCCATACCACTCTTCTAATGGTGCTCAACTATCAATCGCGATTTTGTTTACATTTGCGAAGCCAGCGTTTTGTTAACTTATTGGTTAAAATTGGGCTAGAGGCTGGCCTAAGAGCCTTTTATCCTTATTTCGTTGTATCTTTTCCATTACCTCCGCGCTACCGTACCCGTGTACGACGTATTGATAACCCATGCTTCAATGTGTAGCCTTATCTCTCCTTTGGTCTTCATTTACTTGTTGCTAGCTGATACAAAATGCATGACTTCTCAACTTTTTGGTGGACGCGACTTATGACAGACGGCCATTTCGGATGCAGTGACCTGGTACATAGCAAGTCTTTAGAATCCTATGTCAGATCCCACAATCCAATATATACGCATCCATTGATTTCAACACTAATACTTAGTGTGGCAGGTTCTTAACCAAGTACTGACGAGTGCGGATCTAATTAGACAGGCCAATGAAACAGATAGTCCAGCGGAGGTAAAGTGATTGCATCTTACACTTTGCGCTCAGCATCGTGAGGATCCTGGGTGCGTAGCTTGAAAAATAGATTGAAAAGTATGACAATGATTTGTGAATGGCATTTTAGTTGTGAGTCGGCTGCAAATATATCGATGATAGAAAAAATACAGTAGTAATAAACGAATGCGAAATAATCGAAAGTGAGTGACGCAGTAAATGACCTTTAGATATATATAATGGTCAATTTATCAAGGTGCTATACAAGGAGATAACGGGAAAATAGGTGAAAATCGTCTAGAGGGCGCATGGCCCCAAATCATGAGCGGGACCAGATGTAGAATTCGGGGTATCTGGGAGACTGCAATCATCCAGCACAGGAGAGTCCGACCAGTGCTTCTCCGCTTTGATATCAAGAGTTGATATTGAAAGAAATTCGGAAGATTTAGGCGCGGCCGGAGAGTAGGCGGGCAGCGAACCGATGGAGCTCATCATTTGGAGAGGACGGGGTGGGGCGCAAACACTGTGGGGAATGCGAAATGAGAAAACACAGCTAGAAAATATAAAATGAAACGTACTTTGAAGTACCCGACGACACAGAAGGACGGAAACCAAAACGTTGGGCGATTGCCCAAAACGCTTTGCGATAGTTCTTGCGTGCCTCATCGGCGAAACCGAAGAATGCGAAAAAGGAGAGGGCGCAGAAAACGAGACTCCAGCGTGTCAGTTCAGTCGAGACAACAGTGAGGTGATTCGATCGCCAGATGACGGACGGATATTGTCCGATATGAGAATAGCTGAAGTGAGCATCCGCAAATCCCTTCCAAGGTTCTAACGGGTTGTTGGCAATGTTGATATATATGCCATAAGCAGATATAGGCGTCGTGCAAAGAAGTTCCAGCGTGGCGAGTGCCATTAGACGGAAGTAACGATTGATAGAAAGAGAGTTATTGGAAGACAAGAATTCACTGAATTGTGCACGACGCTTCATGAAGGCGCGGAGGGTCAGCACTGGAGTACGATGTGAGCTCAGAACCGTTACTACTGCAAACTGAAATTTACCGCAGTATACAGCAGAAATAAGTCCAAGCACAAGAGGCCAGAGGTTGGACAAGGGGTACGCAAGCCATGTATTGTAGGTAAACGGATAGCATCCAACTTCCTCGAAGATGTTGAACCGATGACCTTCGACAATGAATTCTAGATGCCATATACATGATCAAGGAGACACAGCGGACGTGTGAATGAACGTACGGAGCACCATTTGCAGCAGAGGAATCCCTAAACCTATAGCGAGGTCAACCATAACGGCTCTTCGTCGCTGCAAGGTGGTTAGAAACAAGACAAATGGAGGAGGAAACAAACAACGTACGTGCGCCTTTGTCGTAGTCACAGTACTGATAGTGGCAATTTTGTAGAGACGTCGATTGATACATAGAGATGCGGCGGGTATGGCAACTCCAACTCCCACAAGGAGACGTGAAGCTGTATTTGACGAAGGTAAGCTGAGAAATGAGAAGGCGCGCCATATACTTACATATATCACACCAAATGGGTGCGTAATTGATAACAGAGGATCGCCATATGATAGAGTTGACGGCTAGGTTAAGGAGGCCGAGTGCTGTCCAAATCATGTACAGACAAGTTCCTGAATTCCATGCTTGAAAGTGCCAGGGTAAGGGAATGAGCACCAGCACAACTCCAATGAAAGCCAGCACTGGGAAGGCGGGATATGTTGAATCAGCTGACATGGTGAGTTGTGAGGAATATCAAGTAGGGGAGACGGGGAACTTTCGGTTCTTTCATCTTTTTGACTGGTGCTCATATTCAAAGCGCTCAGCACAATAATCAATTAGCATGAAAGTACACAAAGGTGGAATCAGACCGGAGTTTTAAATAACTGCCTTTGTTGTTTGTTGCCGGACTCACCGTCATTTGTCTTACATAATCACACGGGCGCTTATTTGATGAATGATTTCATGATTGTCCGCTCACATCAACTTCAAAAGCGGCTGACCAGATCATCGTCGATCTCAGTTCAAGCGTATATGACCATTATCCACCGTTTGAAACTCGCAAGGTGATCGTAAGTCTAGTCATTCGTTTGACAGTGGGTCAATTTGCCGTGGACCGTGTCTTCTGCAACTTGTCGACTTGACCCTTCAAGCGGACAATAGCATGTTGATCCCCATTGTCCCCCTTATACCGCAGCAAACTATCAATTGTGTGGATTTTAACATCGATTCTCACTCCATTAAATACCTTTAACTTCTTTGCCCTTCAGCAATAATCAACCTTTTCACCCTCGTGCTCATTCCTCAACCATTTTGAGCTCTTCGCGATAATTATACTACGAAACACATTCCTCCTTACCTCACCTCGCGCCAATCACAGTCTCATTATTAATGGACTCATTTGACACAGTCTTGGATATTTCTGAGCACTTCAAGCCAGATCCTCTGTTATCCCTTGTTCAGGGCTCTTGCAATAGCGTCGACGACGAACCATATTTGTTAGTCGATGCAGACGCAAAATGGAACTATGGAGGTTACTGCATCATAGCATGACCGATGCCCCTTGTGACCTGCGTTGCAACTCCAAGTGAGTGCACAATCATCATCGTTTCCGTCCACTGATTTCTCATAGGTTGAGGTTATATCAACCTTCTGCATTGTACCATGCTTGCCACCGTTTTGTTAACTTAAGGCTGGTCATGCAGTGCAGCCAGTTTATTTATCATTTTTTTCGCAATTCTTTGACACACTTTCTTTGGTGCATTTCTTGTACCTCCCACAGTCTTTCTATATCTCAACATGGTTTCTTTTCGAACTCGCAATTAGGACTTACAGTATTTGTGCGTTGTACATGCCCTATGTATTACTATCACTTGGTTTCCTCGTTGCAATGGTCTATCAAGTACTGTTGCCTAACTTGTGGGAATCTTTCGGGCGTTGTTGAAGACCTTCGCATTTCGCATGTGATACTTTACTACATTCTACGATTATTTACGCATATATAGTTGTATCTACGAGTCGAGAACCTTTTGCGCGTTTGTAAAGGGTTCCCTGCCTATTCCATTTCGTTGTTCGTTTTTTGCGCAGCCGCGAAATTCCAACATAACTTTTAATACATCATTGATGTCCACTAAGTGATGAACGTTCTTGATGTTTGGCATTTTGCGAGGTAGATCACGATTCACGAGACCGAGACCTCTACTGCTGCTTATGTCAATGTCTTAGATAATCTTGAGATCATACTCTGACACTCCGTCACGCGTCATACCCTAAGGCCACATGCACGCTCCTGTCTTGCGTTTAGCGACAGGCGACGACAGACTCGTTTATTCTCGCAATCGCGCGAAGACGCTTCATCTCTGACCGTACTTGAGCTCACACGCACAAGAAGGCATGGACCATTTTCCCAAAATTCGACGACCGTTTTTCAACACAAGCCCTTTATCTTCCCCGCTCATTCACGAGTCAGAGAGCGAATCTAGCGAAACGTCCGACTCCGAAAGTCACTCTCCGCTAGCTAGACATCCGGCTAAATTTCCTTCATTCACTCCTCCGCTCCAGCAGACTGGCAGCCCGGGAAAGTCTCAAAATATCGAGCCCGAGAATGGGAAGGGGTGGTATGAGTTTGATCTGTCCGTAGTTGTCGCGTTAGTTTCTCCAATCGGTAACTGGTTGACTGGAGGAGATTACATCAAGAATGTTTTTCTCATCCTCCTCTTGATATTCTATTTGCACCAAATTATCGAAGGTACGTGCCTTATTTGCATTATTCAAAGCAGGAAACGTAATTGTGCGCAGTACCATGGAGCCTTTATCATCTTTCGAAACCGAGGCGTCGTGATCCTGATGTACCACTTAAACGAACGCCCAATGAGCAGGATGTCTTTCGTCAAGTTGCATCGTCAGAGTTACGCACCCTTGAAATATTCTACCTGTCTTTGACTATTTTATCGCCTCTCCTTGGAGCTGCACTCCTTCGTGCCATCCTTATCTCTATGGGCGGACCGGACGCTATATCATGGTTCAGTACCTCGCTCTTCATCTTTGCCACTGGGGTTCGACCTTGGAAACATGCGGTCGAGCTTCTTCGCCGCCGCACGTTAGACTTGCATACCATCATTCACACAGCCAGCCCATCGGATATGGAAGCGGAAATCAGGGCTCTAACTGTGCGCATCGACGGATTAGAGGCTCAGTTAAAGGATTGCAAAGACGCCATGAAAGTTCTTACAGAAGATGTTTTTGACCATGTGGAGGGAGCTGTGGATGGGTTAGAGAGATCCATCCGTAACCAGGAGAAGAAGAATGACACCAACTACTCAGCCCAGGAGTCGAGACTCGCAACGGTGGAAAAGAATGTGGAAGGTTTATTGGAAAAGAAGGAAATTTCAGTGCAAGGGTCAACTTGCAATCTTGTCTCTGCATTACATGCAGCCATAGCTGAACCACTCGCATTCGTTTTTCCACAGTGGACGTGCAGTTTTCGATCGGACAAACTCCCACCATCTCCTCGCCCTCCCACAAAATTGGGTCGTTCCCGTGCTGCCACCAAGCTTGAGATGATACCAGAAGATGCTGTTTTCACGTCCCAGACAGCTCGGTATCGCTTTCCCTCCTTCCGAATTCCAGGTTTAAAATTCGCCCTGCGCATCGGGGATCTCGCAACCTTACCCGTCCGTCGGGTAGTCGGTTTTCTCCTCACAGGCCGCATCTATGCTCCTATACCCACTCGCTCTCCTTGAAGCGTTACTGCTGAAGGTGCTATCTCTTACATCTTTCCCTTCGCATTACATTATGGTTTCCCACACTTCACTATTTTATCTACAATATTTAACGATCCATTGTTTATTAGCATCGAATTGCAGTACTGTACGCTTTTGGGTTTAATTCCTGTATCGATATTCAGAAGGGCTTCGTTACTCCTCTTCTACTAAACTGTGAGCTACCTATTTGACCGTTTAACATTCAACGTTCAGCCGTCGCCCAAGATAACTCAGGGCTTTTTGCACACGCGATGCATGAGGGTTCTCTCAACCTTAGAGAATGCCTTTTTTGGCATTTACTTTCATGCTTACTTAGTTTGGTCAATCCCCTGTAGTGTACTGGTCCCTCGCTCACGCATTCCATGGTACGCGCTCTTGTATTTTCTTCGGCAAAAAGCTTATTAGATTTAGAAAGGGCATCGCCCACAGTCTGTGGCCGTCTCGTCCTTGTACTTGCTCCACACTGTTTCGAGATTAAAAGCAATGCAGCCGCCTGTTGCTGGACTTGTACGCCTTTACTTTCTTCCAAAATTTTCCTTCATTTTGAGATGCAAACAGAGATACCAGTTCTTTCGTTTATTTCTGCAGTACTTGTTTTGTTTCCATTGCCATGGTACTTCCGGGCTCGCAACATTGCTGCGATGTCTATCGGAGTATGGCTGTTTGTTGTCAACATTGCCTATGCTATAGACGCTCTCCAATGGTCAGGGGCCTACCAGATAGCGTCCTTGCTCTGGTGTGACATTAGTGAGTGTTCTGGTCGATCTTAGGGACTCTGACTCACCATTTTGCAGCCTCAGCACTAATAACAGCTGTAAATGTATCGATACCCGCCGCATGTCTCTGTATTTGTATTCACCTGGAACGGATGGCATCTTTCTGCCAAACGTCCACCTCTGTAGCAAAACGTCGCCGTATTCTATTTGAATGTCTGATGTGTTTCGGGCTTCCAATAGTATATGCATCATTGCGTACGTGTCTGCCGTGGACTCCTCCTGCAACTTGAATATTTATTGATGCATCATTGATAGACCTAATTGTTCAACCGCGACGCTTTGATGTATATGCGAATTTTGGATGTCGCCCTGCGACATATCCTAGCCTGGTGGCTTTGCTCTTGGTCTGGGCACCACCGCTTGTGCTTTCTTTTGCTACGCTAATTTTTTGTGGTAAGTCTATTTTGCACCGTCCTCGGCATCCTTGCGAGACTAAACCCCCGTAGGCATTACTTGGCGTCACTTTCTCCTTCATGGGGTCCAATTTTCGAGGGCGCGTGCATCTTCGTCACTTACTTCCGGAGCCTATGTTCGACTTGTCGGTATGGCCGTCTTTGAAGTTATTTGCACCATTACCGCGACCGTAGTGGCTATGGTGTTTAATCTAAACTCGGGGCTGGCCCACTGGGGAGACTTCACAAGAGATTGGACAGAGATATTGTTGTTTAGCTCAGCTGTGACACCTACATCAACCACCGCGATGCTCATTACTGAGTGGGTCATCGTGGTCGCTCAGTCCTTCATTTTTATCGGATTATTTATCCTTGGAGGTGAGGGACGCAGTCGATTGCATGAAGCTCTGCAGATTATGCGGAGCGCTTTCACCTTTCCCGAGAAAAGGTCAGCCTGTGTCTCCGAACGTAAAGGTGTATCGATCACAGCAAGGTACGTCGATTTGTGTCACTGACAAACGTTTTCTGATTGTATTATTTGATTAGTGACTTGACGCCGAGTCCGTCTCTGACCATCCTAGAGTTCAAGAGCGCTACCTCTGTATCGAGCACGGCATGCACTTATCACGGTTATTCATCGGAGAAGCCTCTTCCGTCTTCACCAGCTCCATCAAGACCCCGATCGCTCGATCTTACGCACGCAAAGCAACTGGAAGAAAGTCCTGATTTCCTTGACCCTGCCCTCCTGCCCCTCGAATCACCCTCCAACTACTCTACCATCGCATCATCACACAATTCTCTCGAGTCAAATTTCGACCCTCATCAACTCGTTTTATATTCGACGCAATGGCCTAAACCACCATCGGCAGCATTTGTTCGACCATACCCGCGGCCGCCAAGCATGAACTTCTTGCGCCCGGAAGGGTCGCCGTTCGACGGATCCACCGTACCACTGCGCAATAAACATTTGAGGAACTCAAAGAGTCGACATGCTGTATACATGACGGTGGTTCAGGAAATCCATGGAGCGTTCTAATTGTTGAGCTTTTATTTTATTTAGTCTTTTCCCCGCGGGGCCATTGATCCCGTATATACGTACGTACGTAACGTAACTTCGCTGCTGTACACATTCGTTTTTCTTCCATGTTCATTTGTATAATTCAGAGTTTTCCTTCTTTTGTAGCCGTAGCACTATCCTACGATGTATACTCTACAGGTATATCCAGAGTTTGTATCAATAGCCAGCATTTATTGACATATGTACTTCGAATTTCGCCGCCAAGTCACGGCATGAGAAACACGGAAAAGATACTAGAAAAGGCAATTACGGCAAGCGCCGCTCTTATTGTCGTTGGCATTTTGGGATGTTGCTATTGTCGCTATTGTCTCAGGTGGCCTCTCAATAATTGTTCATAAAGAGCTGTCATAGCAGAAATGTCTCTTGCTTTCGAACCTGTGCTATCCATATGCCAGTACCAGTCTCTCCAAGCTGTGGTCTTGAAATTTGGCATCGTTGCAGTGATATGCAATCCTGCGTTCAACTCTACTAATCCTTTTCTTTCACTAGTCCTTGGTGACACTTTGTATTCTTCATTTGGCGTATACATGCAAAGTATTCAACTACGGAGGCCTACTTTGGCCATTCCCTTGACTGGTCAAATTGAACACAGAACAACAGCGTTACAAAGCACATCCGGTGTGTATCCATCATCAATGGCTCGATGTGGATTGACAACCTGCACCACATTCTATTCACACCGCGACTCTCCAACACAATGCTAGTGGACTACAACTGCAACCACAGTGACCACAACCACGTCCCTCTTGGTGGTACAGTGAGGGCGTGGGAACCGATGTCCATTCCTGCATTTTCTTATCTCTCCATTTTCTGTTCCCGTGTCTGGGGAACTTTCTGATAGCCTCCGTGGATCATGGGACCGGACCATGTGCCGTGTTCTGCTGAGGAAGCTATTCGATGCGCCATTTAGGCGCATTTTGTTGACACTTTCACCCGCTTTACCCTTTTGGTGACAAACGTGCTTCCATATATGGACTCAAGTTTGTTGGCCAAAGAGGCAATGCCGATATCTGCAAAGTTTGCAGACTTTCGAAGACACTCTGCCACACCCGAACACAAGGGGACGTCCAAATCGGACGACAAGGTTAGACGTCCTGTCGAGGGCTTTAATAGGATCACTTTGCAAAGCTATGATTTCGTAGCTTCACCCGTGGACTCTACGCCGTATCTGCTTAGCAGTCTTGGGATATCCAGTGTTCCGAGCCACACCCATCCCTGTCTTCTGATTGTATCAGCAGCTTTTGCCAAGATGTTCAACTCACCAGACTGGGTGTTCACTCTGTTCGCTTTTCTCGGATTTTTGTGCTGCATGATTCCGCTTCCCTGGCATTTGGAAGGTCAGTATTTCGCATAATTTTTGAAATCTTACCGCAAAGGCTGACCAATTCTCCAGCATGGAACACTGGAACAGTCCTTTATATGATCTGGACTGGCCTGGCGTGCTTAATCCAGTTCATTAACTCGATCGTTTGGAGATCGAATGTGATCAACTGGGCTCCTGTGTGGTGTGACATCTGTAGGCATTTCCTTTCCTGTTCTTGGCGCAGGAGCTTATTTTTTCTTCATTTATAGCGTCCAAGCTCATGATTGGCACTTCTGTTGCTCTCCCTGCATGCTCGCTCTGCATCAACCGTCGCCTCTACCACATTGCATCAGTTTCTTCCGTCACGAAGACGAGAGCTCAAAAGAGGCGTGATATCATGACCGATCTGGCTATCGGCCTCGGTATCCCCGTTCTCGAGATGATCCTGCGTATGTTAATTCTTTGAAATGGCACAGGACTTTTTTTGATTAGCTACCCCAGATTACATCGTGCAAGGCCATCGATTCAACATCATTGAGGAAATCGGATGTTATCCAGACACTTACAACACTCCTCCTGCATATGCACTCGTCTTTGCTTGGCCGATGATCATTGGGTGTTTCTCCGCTTACTATTGCAGTATGTTTGTTGTGACATTTGGTTGGCCTGACACTGATCATGTCGTGTACAGTCCGTACTATCATCGAACTAGCTCGCCGTAGAGCACAGTTCATGGAATTCCTTGCTGCAAACAAGAATTTGAACTCCAGCCGTTACTTCCGTCTCATGGGTCTCGCAGGCATTGAGGTGTTATGCACGATCCCTTTGGGTGTTTTCGTCATTTACCTCAACGCTACTGCCTCCGAAGTTTACCCGTGGATCAGTTGGGCAAATACCCACTACGAATTCTCTCGAGTCGACCAATTTGCATCAGTCGTATGGCGCATGGACAGTCTCTCTGTTTTATCAATTGAGCTCAGTCGATGGTTCCTCGTTATCTGCGCATTCATATTCTTCGCTTTCTTCGGATTTGCCGATGAAGCGAGAAAGAACTACCGCCTCGCTTACTTTTCGGTTGCGCAGCGGGTGGGTCTTTCGACCGGCGGTGTGTCGTCAGGAGCTTCTTGGACTGTCAACGGGTATGTTATCAAACTTCCACATTCACACAGTCTGTCTGACAGGAAAATGTTCCTCACAGAACAAGGTCCGATATGGCATGCAACAGTCGCAGTGGCACTCTGCCCGTGTTCATTACGCAGCGCACCGAGCAGAAGCGCGATTCTCTCGCTTCGTTCTCCACCGATCTCTCCATTGGAGAGTTCAACATCGCATTTGACGATACCAAGGAACCATACTCGCCAACCGAAACTTCCTCTGGTTCGATATCAAAGGAGTCATTGTCCTCGCCTGTTGACGGACAGGCTGTTCCTCTCCCAGACCCACCTGCTCTTGCACGCCTTGAACGTACGTTCGACATGAACTCTCCCCGGCACACCGTCGATGCGCCTGAGTCGCGACGCAGCTCGGTCGATATCGTCTGATCTGTGTCATCAAAAGTCAGCTTCCTTGCTTTGTCGCTCTGCTTGCATGGTTGTTTCACATACTACGAAACTATTGTATTGTTAGCTTTCCCTCACTCTCGATTTTGGACCTGTCCATTCGTTAATCAGCCCCGTTTGGATACCCCCCATTGTTCAACTACTTTATCACTATTTCTACGGAAACCTGGGTTATCTACACGATGTATCATAGGCTCGCTGCCAATAAATAGAACGTTTGTCAAAACATAAGTCCTTAAGTAAGGTGATATAACATATCATATCCAAACAAAGATGTGCAGGCCGAGCCAAGTCAGCCTGGCTACTTGCGTGAAGTATGGTTGCAGCCAAGGTTTGTTTGCTTCTCTGCGCCACCGCGGCGCAGATGTATGCCATGACACCCCCAAATGCCAGACCTGATGCAAAAGAACGCTGGAAACCCACTGGTCTAGAATCGATCACGCCTTGGATACACGTCTTGTTGAAGGTACCCGCTAGTGCCAGTTCAAGAGTATATTGCACTTACTGAGCGTTCGCTCTTCAAGAGCATTATTTGCGGTTGCGCTTTGGCAGAGGTTTGCGTTGCATTAGCAGCTGCACATGAATCAGCCATCTCAAAATCCATAACCTCCCTTCTAGTCCGCAGTCACCCTCTCCCAAACTTCGACTTCACCCTATCGTCGCCCGCACTCGTTGCCGGCTCCTTCCTGAGCGTCATCGGTGCCGCTATTCGGTCTCACTGCTATCAGACTCTAGGAAGGTTCTTTACCTTCGAACTGAGTATCCGTCAGGATCATAAGCTGGTCATATCAGGGCCATATTCTATCGTTCGACACCCCAGCTATACCGGTGGGTTATTTCTTGTTCTGGGCCTTTTGCTCTGTCATGTCCACCCACGGTCATGGCTGGTTTCTTGCTCTGGTATATTTCCCTCGTCGGACCAGGCGGCCAAGTGGACGTCGGCATGTATTTGGGCGGCATTTTCTACTCTCGTGTATTCTGGGCTTGGAGGTCGTGTCCAGAAGGAGGAGGTGATGATGGAGGAACATTTCGGAGACCAGTGGAGACGCTATAAAAAGGAGGTGCCTTACAGATTAGTTCCATGGTTGTACTGAAACACCGTAATGGGGACTTCTATATCGTTGTTTCAAGTACAGCAGCAGATTTGGAACATCGTAACGGAACACCCGGCAAGGCAATGTATGTTTATCGCGGGATAGATGAGCAAGAATTACAAGGACACGTTCGTGTAGGTGCATAGCTCCACAACGTATCGTCCAACTATCTCAACCGGTCGGCTTTGCATTTATCAGCTGGAGGTCCAATCCCCTTCCACGAACTAATTTAAACGTCCCTCAACTCTTATGGTTGAATGGCCGAATAGAATCAAAAAAAGATTCTATTAGTATGACCCACCAACGATGCTGACCTGGACTAATGATCTTTAGTAACTTTAATTAGCTTATGTAAGTCGTTTTCAGTTGTGGTTTGAACGAATTTAGTGAGTTTGCAGGATACGAATCTGAGGTCAGATTGGGCTCAAATAATTACCCGGTTGAGATACCAAATTGGATGACTTTTAGTCTTTGCTTGTCCGCAACTGTACATCGGTGCAACCTGTCTATAAAGTCAGTAAAGGTTTTGCTACTCTCCATTTGGAATAGTGAGTTTATTCAATGCATTCAATGACGAACCAAGAATTAATTTCCCGGTATTTCCATCGCACACGCTTTCGGTTCGAAGTGTTGCGGAAGCTACTCGGGAGCTACATAACATGAATTACATGTCCGAACAGCGTCATTCAATAATTAGCTGGAGATGACAAGCCTACAGTTCATTCTGGCAGTGATATCTTGACTTTCTACATACCTCTCCACAGTATGGTTGCAGTTAAGGTCTGCTTACTTCTCTGCGCCAGTGGGGCGCAGTGGTATTCTCTGACATCCCCGAATCCCACACCTGATTCAACAGAGCGCTTGAAACCCACTGGTATGGAACGAATCGTAACACGGTTACCTCCTCTATCGAAGGTACCTTCGAATGCCGGTTCAAGAGCATTATGTACCTTACTGAATGTTTGCTTTTTTCAGTACATTCCTTGCGCTTGCGCATTCGCTGAAATGTTTGTTGCACTCGCAATTGGGCATGAATCAGCTATCTCGAAATCGATAATCTCCTTTTTAGTCCGCAGTCACTCACTCCCAGACTTCGACTTTACCTTGGCATCACCTTCACTTATTGCAGGCTCTTGCCTGAGCATCATCGGTGCTGCCATTCGTTTTGATTGCTATCGGACTCTGGGAAGGTTTTTTACCTTCGAATTGAGCATCCGCCGGGATCATAAGCTGGTCACATCTGGCCCGTACTCTATCGTTAGACACCCCAGCTATACCGCTCTGTGGTGCTTTTATTTTGGCGTTCTGCTCTGTTATCTCCACCCACGGTCATGGCTGGTTTCTTGTTCTAGGGTATTTCCCCCATCGGGCCAGGTGGTCAAGTGGACACTGACATGTACTTGGACGGCATTGTCTAGTGCTTTGTATTCTATAATTAGACGTCGTGTTCAGAAGGAGGAGATGATGTTAGAGGAGCATTTTGGGGACGAGTGGAGACGCTATACAAAGAATGTGCCTTACAGACTAGTTCCTTGGTTATACTAGATCGCAGCCGTTTAAGACCACACGCCGTTTTATGCGCGAACTTGAAATTGTTAGTTCCAACACTTGCACCTGTTAAATTTGAAGGGTAATTGATGTCAAGTGAGCCTCAGAATTGGAATGACCTTCGCACTTCCATAGCCTCGATGGCCGTTAAGTACTAGAAGAGTGAATTGCGAGCTCACATGAACAATGGCAGCGGATGAAACCAGCTGGGCCAGTTGCAAATTCTAGATCAACTAGCAATGTGATCATTTCATGAAGGTTAAGTACGACCTGGATTTGAGTCAACTCCTCTTGTGATATGTCATACACAAGAAGTCAGAGACTGATTAACATACTAGAATGCTATCGGAAGCGCATATCACTCGGATTTCCAGAGCAGTCCTGACAGCGGATGATTGCACGAGATGGCCGTAGTCACGGTGTGATTTTTCTCCGTAGGCTGAAGGTGGCTCGTTCGATGAGTCTTAACGTGAGGTAGATAGGTTTCATGATCCGGAATATGTTCATATACACGGGATAATAATAAGTGGATCATGTTTTCCAGGAAGACACGGCAGTGCAGATGAGTCCTGTGGTCGAGGTGAACCGGAAGCCTGGTTCCGCGAGTCAGAGTAAATTGATTGCTGCCGACATTTCGTCGTTTACTGGTATATTTCCCTCGTTGGACCAGGCGGCCAAGTGGACGTCGGCATGTATTTGGGCGACATTTTCCGGTGTCGTGTATTCTGAACTTGGAGGTCGTGTCCAGAAGGAGGTGATGATGCAGGGACATTTCGGAGAGCAGTGGAGACGCGACAAAAAGGAGGTGCTTTACAGATTGGTTCCATGGTTGTACAAATTACCGTGCCGTAGTGCTATTATGATGCTTTCCGACTGACCCGATGAACATTCGATGCAGTAGACGGAAGGCAAGCATCCTGTGGGAACAGCGTTATCTTTATGTAATGTCTGAGGAACCTAAAGCTGGAAGAATTAAGTTCCGCGCACTCAAGGCGGCATTTCCTAGCCAAGACTATTACTAGGGTCGGGCGCTGCCGACGAACACCTTGCGAAGTCCCGTCGCACGGGCCACGGATAAGGCGTGAAGGAATTGCTGCGTTCCTTTTTATTGCGATATCATCCTTTTTATTGATAATGATAAATACATATCGTCTCATCCTTTGCTCCGGGATAGCGCAACATAGGCGTTGAAGGGAGATAACGCAAATTGAGCCGTTTTTCCAAGGTCAACAATGACATGATTGATTGATTGTCCCTGTGACTTGAAATCGGCGAACGCGTAGGTGGGTGTCAATGCACGTCGTTGTACAGACACGGACGGTTTTCCAATCCTGAATTTTTTTGTGATAGTGTCACTAGTCAGTGAAGCAGCCTACCCTAAATCTGCCCCTTTTTTTTCCGTTAATAACGTTTTTTTTTGTTTTCCGGGGGAAGATATATACAGTAGAAATGCTCATAATGCATATTGAAAAAATGACAAAAAAATTCGATAACAAACCGACTTTCGACATATAAATTCACGCACTACAATAGAAATGCCATGCATCATGCTCTGCTCATAATGCATAGTGGTGGTATATGAGCAAACATGTCTCTTTCGTTTTTTATTAATTATTATGCATTATGCATTATGAGCATTTCTACTGTACATTCAATAGCGGCCGCCTGGGCTGGTGGTATATAACTCTCCATTCGTCTCAGCACTTTGTGGATCACTGCTTTCGTATAGTAGGGTGCTCTGAGGGGTGCCTTTTGGACGATGACGTGCATAGGGGCGCACGAAATTGATATGGAACAAATCCAAGTCATCAACAACACGTAAAATAGCCTATAGAAGAAATTTTATCTTTATTTGTTCAGCGCGGGACATAAGCAACAACACGTAAATTAGCCTAGAGAAGAAAATTTATCTTTATTTGTTCCCAGCAGCGGATGCGACCCAGAATATGACCTTGCTTCGCAAGGTAACTGTCAAACCTGAGAGTATCTTGAAAACACCATCGCACATTTTCGGTTCAAAGCTGTTGTTGACGCTATTCGGACTGGGCTGACTAATACCACGAATTACATGTCCAAACAGCGACTAGTAGGCTTGTCATCACCAGCTAAATATCGAATGTGCTGCCGTGGCCCGTGGTCCGGTCCGTGGTTCCTATGCCATTCAGTTCCGTCCAACGCTACGAATCACATGTCCGAACAGCGACATTTGATATCTAGCTGGTGATGACAAGCTACTAGTGCTGCCGTAGTCCAGCCCATAGTTCCTATGCTTGCCAGCTCCGTCCAACGCTACGAACTTGAATTACATGTCCGAACAGCGACATTTCATATTTAGCTGGTGACGACAAGCTACTAGTGCTGCTGTGGTCCAGTCCATAGTTCCTATACTTGCCAGTTCCGTCCAACACTACGAATTACATGTCCAAACAGCGACATTCGATATTAGCTGGTGATGACAACAAGCCTACAGGTCATTCTGGTAGTGATACCTCAATTTTCTACCTCTCCACAGCATGGCTGCAGTAAAGGTCTGCTTACTTCTCTGTGCCAGTGGTGCGCAGTGGTATTCCCTGACATCACCGAATCCCACACCTCATTCAAGAGACCACTTGAAAGCCACTGGTACTATACAACGAATCTTAACACGGTTACCTCCTCTATCGAAGGTACGTTCGAATGCCAGTTCAACAGTATATTATGCACCTTACTGAGTGTTTACTTTTTTCAGTACATTCCTTGCGCTGAAATTTTTGTTGTACTCGCAACTGGACATCAATCAGCTATCTCGAAATCGATAATCTCCCTTTTAGTCCGCAGCCACTCACTCCCAGACTTCGACTTTACCTTGGCATCACCTTCACTTATTGCAGGCTCTTGCCTGAGCATCATCGGTGCCGCTATTCGTTTTAATTGCTATCGGACTCTGGGAAGGTTTTTTACCTTCGAATTGAGTGTCCACCAGGATCATAAGCTGGTTACATCTGGTCCATACTCCATCGTCCGACACCCTAGCTATACCGCTATGTGGTGTCTTTGTTTTGGCATTATACTCTGTTATCTCCAACCACGGTCATGGCTGGTTTCTTGTTCTGGGGTATTTCCCCCGTCAGGCCAGGTAGTCAAGTGGACGTTGAGATGTATTCGGGCGGCAATGTGTAGTGCCTTGTATTCTATAATGAGAAAGCGTGTTCAGAAGGAGGAGATGATGTTAGAGGAGCACTTTGGGGATCAGTGGAGACGCTATACAAAGAATGTGCCTTACAGACTAGTTCCTTGGTTGTACTAGATCACAGCCGTTTAAGACCACAAGTCGTGTTTAATGTAATCATTTCATGAGGTTTTAAATACAACCTGCTCGACCAGAGTAACCCCCCTTGTGATATATCATACGCAAGAAGTGTCAGTGTACTCGGAGACTGATTGGCATGCTAGAATGCTACCAGTAGTGGCACATCACTCAGACTCCCAAAACAGTCCTGGCACAGCGGATGATTGAAACACCGCTGACTTCACATGACAGGCCAAACATGACAAGCAGCTATCGCATATCTTCCTCTCACATCTGCCGCACAATGCGACGAACGTAACGGACATTCTCTCCAGCTCTCTTCGTTGTCCTCATTCGAAGCTTCTTCGATACAGTCAGAGTAGCGGTTCTCGCATCCATGGCACCGTATGCATTTGTCAATGTAGGTGCAAGAGTACGGCCGCCGTTGACAACGCGGACAATGCATGACGACGGCGCAATGTTCTGCTGGTCAACGGTGTTCGTTCACTGACCGTGAAGGGTGGGAAAGTCGCTGACCTTCGGCAAAGGTCACTTGACCGTGAATGCATCATGGGGTTCTTTGTATCTAGACTATGTACGATCATCATTATCAAGCACATTGGACCGTCAACAGCTCAGCCTCAAATTCTCGATGTTTCCTCGTGGCTGCACCTCTCTGGCGCCTACTACATAGCACTGGTATTCCCCATTCTTTTACTACTTGTTCTCGCTTGTCAAATATGCAAATTGTTAGATGGAAAAACCTTTTGGAACGGATTGCGTTAACGACAAATATTCATCAAGCTGCCCATGCGAGACATGAGCACATTCCTATCTCATTCGGTTTCCTCTACTACCGCTACTCAAAAATTGGTGACGACACTGATCTTAATGCTCGAAATGCAGTTCTTGAGAGTGCAGAGCGCCAGTGGGCTCAAATTGATCAAGAAGTATTGATTGCAGCGAATTTCTGAATCGCCTCACTGCCTCTGTTGCAGAGTGACTCAAGCATCCTCGGTATCTGCGGCGAGACCAAACTCGCGAACGAAGAGGGTTCATGGTGGACGATGATTCAGGTTTCTTTACCTTTTGCCTTTATGAATCGTGAAGTTCGCTGACATTATACACAGGTATACAAGTACTATATCTCTCACCATCTATCAAAGGCGTTCGAGAGTTTGTTCGGCTCGGTATCTTGTCTTCCTGGATGCTTCTGTAAGGCGAAGTCCGCGTTCGGTACAGAAATCGGCGTGCAATACGAGTTCGAAGGGGAAGTAGTCGATCATGAGAGGAGGATGAGTGAAGGGGGGTTAATTCACTAAAGCTATGGAAGTCACAGACATGCCTATACACGTACGAAGGATGGTCAAAGCAAAGAAAGGGAGTGGCAAGTCAAAGCGATACAAAGGGAATCCGTCGTCAGGGGAGTACAAGTCCTTACACTTCTCGCTCTATCGTATCCGTACCGCAGATAAAGGCCGACCTATCATCATCTCCAACCATATGGTCCGTATCATCGACGAGTACGCCGAAGGGAACGTAGACACGCTGCACAAGAAGAACTTGTTCTCCCTTGGTGAAGATCGTTTCCTGACCTCCTTCCAAACATTTCCCGACGTTCAAGACGAAGCCCACCCCGGACGCGGTCGCACATACCATGGCTCCCGAATCTTGGCGTATTCTGCTCTCACAGCGTCGGCAGTGGATCAATTCTACGATTCACAATCTATGCGAGCTTGTGATCCGCCCGAACCTTACAGCTCTTGCTGTTTATCGATGAGGTTCTTCGTCTCCATTGGTTTATTGGGCACCATCGTGAGTGTTGCATCTTGACATGGATCTAACCTTCGACTGATGTCTTCTTGTAGATTCTGCCAGCTACGGTTGTCTATGTGAGTTTCATGCGCTCCATTTGCGAGGGCCCCTCAGACGGGTGGCTTTGGAATGCTCCCTGCTATTGGAGGAGATACACTACCGCTATCGATGTTCTCTATGGCAAAGTCCGTGAACACATTCGCTGGTCCGAGCTTCAACCCCAATCCTACCGACGATGACCTCTTCAATGCCCTACGGAACTATTTGAGTATGCAAGACTTGATGACGGTCACGAAAAAGTAAGTCGCACACAATAGAATTACTGTTCTTTACCAAGTGTTTTTGCAGAACCGCTCGTGAGGCGATCATGGCCAAGTTCCCGAAGGCGATCTTACATCCCGAAAAGATGTAAACGAGTCAATCGACAAAATTCTGTCACAATCGTAGGAGTAGTAAATATACTAACATGCAATTTTATATTTCAACCATATTGCCGATGTGCCTAGACACTCACCTACTTTTCTGCCTTTACCCTCGTTATCCGCCTTGAAATTTATCATCTGCTTTTTTAGGAAGCAATACAGCTATTTGAAAAAACAATGACACCACGCCGTGTGTGAGAAAACAAAGACCGAAGAAAGGACTTGGTAAAATTTTCGTGAAAACGCGACGCGTCTCATTCACTTCAAGCTGGCTAAAGCTTCACTTTTGACACCACACGGCAAAGTGATAATACCTCGCACCAGCAATTGTTCCAAACAGTCATGACTTGGACGAACTCACGGCAGATGCAGATATTATACTATGTTCCAGGTAGTTCAAATACTTTACTCGTGTCATGAATCCAAAGACAACAGTCGAAGTAATCATTCCCTCGGTTGAGAGTGCACCGACTGCAGACAACTGCTGCCCACGAACAAACAGCGCCCACGCATCACAGCCCGTGTCCCCTTCTTGGCACGACCATTGAACCGTTGCGATGTCTTATCGTTCTTGTGTACTTCATCTAGGAAGACAAGTTCGTCAGGACCGTACTGAGCCATCTTGCGCATGTAGTCGATGCGAAGGTCTTCATTGCGTGCCTGCGCAACTCGGCGAAGCTTCTTGAGTGAGATTCCCACCCATCTATTGTAGAAGATGCTGTAATGGACGGATATGAAGCGGTTGCCAGTTGGTCTCTGGAATGTGCTGTAGCTCATCCAGGAACCAGTCTGACGAGTTCAAGGAGACGGTGGCATCAGTGTAATTCACTTCAGGATACGGAAAAATGTGGTGCGAGAGAAGCAGCATCAAGGATACCAAAGTAAATGAGACGCGTCACGTTTTTCACCAAGTCCTTTCTTTGGTCTTTGTTTTCTCACACACAACAGCATCATTGTTTTTTCAAATAGCTGCAAGTTCCCGCACTCAAGGCGGCATTTCCTATAGCCAAAACTACTGTCAAACCTACTGGGCGAATACGATATCCTGAGACATCACCGCACACGCGTCCTGTTCAGAGCTATTGTCGCACGAATTGCATGTCCAAAACAGCGACATTCGATATATGACAAGCCCACTGCCGTGATCAGGTCCGTGTTCCTATGCCACCCAGTTCCGTTCAACGCTACGAATTACATGTCCAAACAGCGACATTCGATATTTAGCTAGTGATAACAAGCCTACAGGTCATTCTGGTAGTGATACCTCAATTTTCTACCTCTCCACAGCATGGCCGCAGTTAAGATCTGCTTACTTCTCTGTACCAGTGGTGCGCAATGGTATTCCATGACACCCCCGAATCCCACACCTGATTCAAGAGAGCGCTTGAAACCCACTGGTATGGAACGAATCATAACACGGTTACCTCCTCTAGCGAAGGTACCTTCGAATACCAGTTCAAGAGTATATTATGCACCTTACTGAGTGTTTACTTTTTTCAGTACATTCCTTGCGCTTGCGCTTGCGCTGAAATATTTGTTGTATTCGCAATAGCTGAACATGAATCAGCTATCTCGAAATCGATAATCTCCCTTTTAGTCCGCAGCCACTCACTCCCGGACTTCGACTTTACCTCAGCATCACCTTCACTCATTGCAGGCTCTTGCCTGAGTATCATCGGTGCTGCCATCCGTTTTGATTGCTATCGGACTCTAGGAAGGTTTTTTACCTTCGAATTGAGTATCCGCCAGGATCATAAGCTGGTCACAGCTGGTCCATACTCTATCGTCCGACACCCCAGCTATACCGCTATGTGGTGCTGTTATTTTGGCTTTATGCTCTGTTATCTCCACCCACGGTCATGGCTGGTTTCTTGTTCCGGGGTATTTCCCCCATCGGGCCAGGTGGTCAAGTGGGCATTGACATTTATTTGGGCGGCAATGTGTAGTGCCGTGTATCCTATAATTGGAAGGCGTGTTCAGAAGGAGGAGGTGATGTTAGAGGAACACTTTGGGGACCAGTGGAGACGCTATACAAAGAAGGTGCCTTACAGACTAATTCCTTGGTTGTACTAGATCACAGTCGTTTATTGTAAGACTGCAAGTCGTTTTCAATGTAATCATTTCTGGAAGGTTAAATACAACCTGCTGGATCAGAGTAACCCCTCCTCGTGATATTCTTGAAATCGTGCTGCGGAGTGTCATTGCGACTTTGCGAACATGCCAATCGTAGGGCTGACCACCGTATATTTTACGGTCATTTAGAGGTACTTACCGTACCGTAACCGTATAGGCTGGTCAAGACCTCCGACGGTACGGTACGGGTCACTTTACGGTCATACGCACCATATATACGGTTTTACGGTTGATAAATCAGAGTCAATTGCGTGGTTGGTACATTGGTACAATACAGCCGAGCATTATCAATGTAATGGCCTAGTCGTGATGTACATGCTAGCATCTATGGGTCAGGAGCCTGGTTGGGGGCGCTGCGAGCAAGGCGAAGCCGTTGCTTTACTAACATAAACGTCCTGATGGTGTCGGGCTGCAGACTAGCACATCGAAGAGAAATGGTATCACGTCCACCTGAAAAAATAAGTTCGACAGCAACCGCCGAGCCTGGCAAGGTGAGAAGCATTAATAAACTTATACATGATCATTAGCTTCAAACTGGAACATACCAGGGATGGCAAGAATATCACGAGCTAAACGTGAAAGGTTTGGAAATTGCGAGCGGCGGCCTGCCCACCATTGAATAAAATAAAAAAAACATTTGTATACCGCATTATGTACCTAGAAAATAGCGTTGCAAGTGATAAGCTTGCTGATATGGTACAGCGGAAATGTGTACTGTACGTGGTAGGAAAGTAAAGGTGGTTGGGTCAATGTAATAGAGGTATCACGTTCATAGGGCATAATGGGCGATATAAAAGTGAGAAGCATATGAACCAAAAATAAACATATCAACCATGGTCCGCAAAACCGCCTGAAGTGTCCTTAGAGAAAGCATGGGATTCGTTAATAAAGCTCGAGAGTGCCTCGAGTCCGCGTTTGGTGCCGAGGATAATAGGAAGGGAGATTGAGCGGGAGGCGGCGCGCAGAAGATGTCGGTGTGCATCGAAAAGCGGGCAGGCAGCAAGTAAGTGATTGCAAGTTTGGTGGGGGTCGCCACAGGGCAAGATACTGGTTCAGTTGGGACAATTTCAAACCGTATTCACCACAAAAACAGTTGCCAAGTAGAGTTTGGACCAGTTGCGAATGAGTAGCGCGGGAACCTTTAAAAGTGCGGTGGAAAAAGGAAAGTTTGGTTGATGGCGGCGAACACAGTTCAGTTGCAGCGAGGAGTGTACTTACAAGTATCGTCGTCCCTGGATCGGTATCCATCCAAAAAATCAGACCGGAATGTCGCCAGAGAAGTAAAAGATGGACTAGAAATAAAGTACAATAGAACCTAGTGGACTCGAACCACTTGATTCACAATGGAGAACGTAAATAGTTAGTACCTGCCAGGTACTAACTATCAATTTGCATGGTCGAGGTCTTGGTTGAGAATCAGAGACCTGAGAAGCAGGTGTCAAAAAAACTTCTGTATAAAGTCATAAATAATCACCGTACATCCCGTATTGACGGTCGTAATAACTGTAAACTTCAAGTCTGAGTGCAAACGGTACAGATATGGTCACCGTATTACGCCACCATACGATACCGTAATACGGTTACGTGGCCAGCCCTAGTCAATCGTCGATTCGTTGTAAACTGGCAAAGATACACTATCACATACCTACCTTCCTCTCGCATCTGCCGGACGATGCGACGAGCCATAACGGGCATTCTCTCCGGTGAGTTATTCTTTGTTCTGAGCCTCTACCATCTCCACCCACGTGGTTGGTTCTTGCTCTGGTATATTTTCCTCGTCGACGCGGACCAGGCGGCCAAGTGGACATCGGCATTTATTTGGGCGGCATTTTCCGGTGTCGTGTGTTCTGGACTTGAAGGTCTTGTCCAGAAGGAGGAGATCTCAGATGATGATGGAGCATTGTGGAGACCAGTGGGGACGCTACAAAAACTGGTGCCTCACAGATTACTTCCATGTTTGTACTAAATTATCCGTGTCGTCGCGCTATTGTGAATACTTTCTGACTGACCCGATGAGCACAGACATTTGATGCACTAGACAAATGGGAAGGCAAGCATCCTGTATGAACAACGTTATCCACACTCTAAGGTCTGAGCATTCTATGACGAATCGCCGAAAGAACTGGGTTCCTCGCAGTCAAGACGGCATTTCCTGGCCAAGACTACTATCGTTGGACGGGAAATGCACAATTTCCAAATATCATCACCTCAATACACATTCATATCGGATATACTCAGCTGTACTGTCCAAACAGCGACATTCGATATTTAGCTGGTGATGATAAGCCCACTGCCGTGATCAGCTCCATGTTCCTATGCCAGCCAGTTCCGCCCAACGCTACGAATTACATGTCCAAACAGCGACATTCGATATTTAGCTGGCGATGACAAGCCTACAGGTCATTCTGGTAGCGATACCTCAATTTTCTACCTCTCCACAGCATGGCTGCAGTTAAGGTCTGCTTACTTCTCTGTGCCAGTGGTGCGCAGTGGTATTCCCTGACATCCCCGAATCCCACACCTGATTCAAGAGAGCGCTTGAAACCCACTGGTATTGTGGAACAAATCGTAACACAGTTACCTCCTTCATCGAAGGTACCTCCGAACGTCAGTTCAAGAGTATATTATGCACCTTACTAAGTGTTTGCTTTTTTCAGTACATTTCTTGCGCTTGTGGTTGCGCTGAAATTTTTGTTGTACTCGCAACTGGACATCAATCAGCTATCTCAAAATCGATCATCTCCCTTTTAGTCCGCAGCCACTCACTCCCGGACTTCGACTTTACCTTGGCATCACCTTCACTTATTGCAGGCTCTTGCCTGACCATCATTGGTGCTGCCATTCGTTTTGATTGCTATCGGACTCTAGGAAGGTTTTTTACCTTCGAATTGAGTATCCGCCAGGATCATAAGCTGGTCACAGCTGGTCCATACTCTATCGTCCGACACCCCAGCTATACCGCTATGTGGTGCCTTTGTTTTGGCTTTATACTCTGTTATCTCCACCCACGGTCATGGCTGGTTTCTTGTTCTGGGGTATTTCCCCCGTCGGGCCAGGCGGTCAAGTGGATGCTGACATGTATTTGGGCGGCGTTGTGTAGTGCCTGGTTTTCTATAATGAGAAGGCGTGTTCAGGATGAGGAGATGATGTTAGAGGAACACTTTGGGGACCAGTGGAGAAGCTATACAAAGAAGGTGCCTTACAGACTAGTTCCTTGGTTGTACTAGATCACAGCTGTTTAAGACCACAATTCGTTTTCAAGGTAATCATTTTAAACACAACCTGCTGGATCAGAGTAAACCTCCCTTGTGATATATCATACTATACCTTCCTCTCACATCTGCCGCACGATGCGACAAGCATAACGGACATTCTCTCCGGTGGGTTATTCTATGTTATGAGCCTCTGTCATCTCCACCTACGTGGCTAGTACTCGCCCTGGTATTTTCCCTCGTCAGACCATGCGGGCAAGTGGATGTCGGCATGACTTTGGGCGGCATTTTCCGGCCTCGTGTATTCTGGACTTAGAGGTCGTGTTCAGAAGGAGGAGGTGATGATGGAGGAGCATTTCGGAGACCAGTGGGGACGCTGTTGGAATTATTCGCCCCGGATCATATGCGAGCGCAATCGGAACTTCCGCACTGCCATATTATCGGATCGGTAAACTACAATTAGCGAAGAGTTGTATAAAAGGTAGTCAGTAAGTAGAAGTATAGGGGAGTCGAAATAGATCGATTTCCACAGCGAATTCCACAGACGCTACAAAAAGGAGGTACCTTACAGACTAGTTCCATGTTTGTACTAAATTACCCGTGTCGTCGCGCAATTGTGATACTTTCTGGTTGACCTGATGAGCACAGACGTTCGATGCGCTAGACAAATGGGAAGGCAAGCATCCTGTGGGAACAGCGTTATCTTTATGTAAGGTCTGAGCATTTTGTGATCATGACGAACCTAAAGCTGGAATAATTAACTTCCCCCCGCACGCAAGATGGCATTTCCTAGCCAAGACTTCACTCACACTTCTCTCGTCGAAAATACCGTCCCGAATGGCGCGTGACGGTTCGGCGGTTGCCGAAGGACGCGATCGCAGCACGC
>CAKNEV010000357.1:0-27771 GCA_930272055.1 Rhizopogon roseolus | reverse complement strand
AACACAAAAAAAGATTATCATAACGGAAAATACTGTCTTGTCAAAGAAGAGAGATACTAAAAGATTAGATCAACACTTTAACGCTCCACTAACCACCGTATCTCCGTACTCATATTTTTGTTTCTAACTTCGCAAGGTGTTTGTCGGCAACGCCCGACCCTAGTATAGGAAAAGGGAACAGGTGTTTTGCTAATGGGCGGCCGGCGGCGCCTTTAGGGTGCGGAACGGTTCGTTAGAGTGAGCGCGCGTCGGACAAAGCTGGATGATAGCGTATTAGATTTCGTGACTCGTACGGGTGCAGCTTTGTACGAAAGTTCTGTGAAAAGGGAGCGGCGGGTGGGTGAGCAGAAAACGAAAAAAAACTAAGAGCTGGCGAACGTCAGCGGCGTTTGGTGGCAGGTGTGGGGTAGACTAAATTCTATGCTACTAGCCTCGTGCCTCGGCTAGCTTAGAAGACCACTAATTATCACTTTTTCTTGGGGAGGCTGCCGAGGCAACATAATCAATCTAATTTCATAATCGTGTCAATTCCTGATGGCAACTCTAGTAATGAAAAAGAAAAACACCGGTTGGGTGTCCATAGCACCAACCCAGTCTAAGTTTATCGTTCAAACGTCGGGAACATGGGTAATATCATGAAATCACGTTGCGCCATGGATGATCAACTCTAGCAGTGAAAAGGAAGAAAGAAAAAGAAAAACACAGGTTAAGAGAAACGCCTTGTGACGCGCGAGGGTACCTCGAGCCAATAGGGTAACGTCATGAAATCACGTTACGCCATGATCAGTGAGAAAGGAAGAAAGAAAAAGAAAAACACAGGTTAAGAGAAACACCTTGTGGCGCGCAAGGGTACCTCGAGCCAATAGGAATTCGAAAGCCGCAGAGTCTAGCAGTGAGAAAGGAAGAAAGAAAAAGAAAAACACAGGTTAGGAGAAACGCCTTGTGACGCGCAAGGGTAGGTAATATCATGAAATCACGTTACGCCATCCACTTATTATTTCAAATTGCTCGTCCACCCATCTACGTGCCAAAGTTTGTGCTTTATAAATAGTAAACCTTTTCTACATATATTAAACTTGCATGTCCCTACATTCCAGCACCCGCATATCCCAGCAATGCATACATCCACCATTGAAGTACCACCCAGTACTATAAATGATTTTCATTCACCGATCGACATCGCCCCACTCCAAGATACTATCGCGACGCCAGCATCGTCGTCCGATCATGCTTCCATAGCTGATGCGACGACCACGACCCCAAACAACTGCGTCATAATCATACAGAACAACTATATCGCTGAGGGGGGAACCGTCAACATATTCTCAGGTCACTCCACCAGTTCTAGTGAGTCGTTCAACTCACTATGTCCAGATCCATCAGAAACTCACCTAGTGAACAAGCTGTGGTCAAGTTAAACCGTGGGGTCACCCCAATTATGGAGCCCGCGACCTTGCAGCCTCCACCCGCCATGCAGCTAGTAGCAACAGACCATGGCCGTGGCAACATAGTGTTGAGTGGTAACACATTTGGCGAGGGTGTCATGATAAATATTGGGTCTCCAAACTGCACTGGAGCTAGTGAGTCAATTGGTTTACCTGACTAAAAATACGTCTTAAGATCATTTGCATCAGTAAAGCAAATCACTCTCACATCCTAAATTAACCGTAGCACTTGGGTGGAGGCGTTGTTGTAACAGCAGAAATAATTTGGTGGACTTCTACCGGTAAACGCTAGTAAGGATACTGTATTGCCTGGATTGTGAATAAGAAATACAACGACGCACATCATTGTTGGAGTCCGATTTTGCTGTACTATAAAACTGTTCTACTTGGTGGCAGTAAAGAACCTCACACCCTCGCCGTCAGCAACCCCTATAATCTGCGCTCGATTAGAGCGTGTAAGGATGATTATAGGCTGCCGTAGAAGTGGTATAGGAATACCAGAAAGCGGTAACGGGATAGGAGGGTCTGAAATCTCATAAAAAGTGAGGATGGTGTTGAGCTGACCAGTCGCTGTTACCTGGACGTGTCAGGATGCCTTGAGTTTAACTACCATAGGGAAAATCAACTACATACCCATGAATGGAGGACATCGGCCCATTCTTCCGGGAGGCGCCAGAACGGCATTGCCGCACGGGTCTGTTTGAGCGGCTCGTACACCGCGACATTCTTTGCAACCATTGCGGCCATCAGCGATGAGAGATATGACGGGTAGAATTCGTCCTGAAACATGCATGTTACAATGAGTATTCACAGATGAAGAAGAAGCTGACTGCAGCAAAACGCACGGTTTATCCTCTCATTACGAAGGATCTCATCCCAATCGCTACCTGGAACCTCCACGTCCTCGACTCGGAGGATGAAGAGCCGCCTGTGTCGCGCATATGTCAAAATGAGGCGAACCCATTGTTCGGTAAGGAGCGTTTGGGTGTTTGGGTTTGGCTGCCTGCTGTCTAACTGTGAGAACGGTTCGAGTCTGGATGGGAAGGGCGGCCTACGTAAAGAAGGGGGTTGCTGAGTGGATTGATGGCAACAGGAATCCTGTCGAGTAGGTAAGTTTCGGAATGCACAGAATGCTGGGGTAGCTACCTGAGGGAGTAGTGTGCGTGGAGAGATTTGGTGACCGATCACTTAGATAAGCCATTGCTGTTGTTGAAGTTTTTCGCATTTCGCATGTGATAAGGTCATCAACAACAATCCAGTGGCTGGTACTTCAGCGCTTCAGCTTTATCAGTGAGTTATCTTTGGATGTTGCTACTGTTAATTCTCCTTTGTATGTTTGGTCTTCGGATGTAGGAGATCATATAGAAAGCATTTTCTCAGTGTCACGGATCTCCTCTCCCCATCTGCTGCCGGCAGCCGCACATACTCGAGCTTGTTCTCAATTTGAAGAGTACAGTATGAGTTGCACCAGAAGGGATATTCAACATCGGTTTCTGGCACTCAAGAGCACATCAATCTTGTTGCGGGATACAAATCATGTCATCCTAACGATATCGGTGTCTTCGCATGCTTTTCTAATAAAATTTCTATGCCATAGTGTTCCAAGGAGAAACAAGAGATGGTACCTGTTGGTTCCGTTGCACTGAGGATGTCGCTATTTCCTGGTTCAAGTACCTGGGTTCGATAATATTATTTTGGTGAGCCCACTCCTCTGCAGATTGTGGTGCCGTGTTGATGTTGTAACTCCAAATTAAGCACAGCTGCCATCCTTATTGACTTTTGCTGCGTGTGCTGCGATTAAAATATGTACACTCTGGTTCTTCATTGTTTTCCATCAAACGCACATTTTCCTAACAAACCACGCAACATTCTTCCTGTGAGTGTTTATCTACTCCAACTTCATTAATATTTTCAGCGAGGCAGGTACGACGTTGGGATGCTCATCGCCACCGAGCTTAGGCACATGCGATCGACCCCATTCTTTTTCAGAAAAAAAAGAAATGGCGGTACATTGAAAACATCTACGTAGCATACCGGTGAATGATACAAAACTCCTC
Organism: Rhizopogon roseolus; assembly: GCA_930272055.1. Lineage (NCBI taxonomy): Eukaryota > Fungi > Basidiomycota > Agaricomycetes > Boletales > Rhizopogonaceae > Rhizopogon > Rhizopogon roseolus. The sequence continues at coordinate 24,269 of CAKNEV010000357.1, read as the reverse complement.
TATCGTTACCCCCTCTTCCTAATCAGACGTTGCGGTTGACTTGGGACGAACCAACGGTCTGCTTAACTAATGCCAACAATAATAAGGCCTTTGTCATTCAGTCAAACTAAACCACCTACCTGCCCCAACACAATTTGGCGATTCAACATTTATCATGACACACTCGCCAAGCGAGTTGCCGCTAAATACTATGTTGTCACTGCCGTGCTCCGTTGGCTCTGGCTGCATCAACAACGGAGGCTGCAAGAGCGTAGGCTCCGCAGTCGGAGCGACGTGGTCTAATTTGGTGACGGCTTGTTTTATAGGTGAGTCTTCTGTTGTGTGATAGATATGAGACCTCACCGGAGCCAGTGCAGTGACTCGAGAAAATATTGATAGTTCCTCCCTCAGCGATGTAGTTATTCTGTATGATGATCACGCATTTGTTTGGGTTTATGTCTGACTGTTTGAGACTCGGCAGGAGAGTGCTTTCGGGTATCGAAACATGGTCAGACGATATGTCTTGGAGGACAAGGGGCGAGGGGGGTTTAGTCGAAGCACAGATTGGAGTTACAGTGAAAGCACTCATTGCAAAGAAGAGGGTGATAGTAAAGCAAGAGGAGAGTGCGTCTTTTAACTCCCGCGATGGAAAGAGTATATAGCGTGCAATCTGAACGAGACAAGGAGTATTTCCCCGCCGTGGTTGGTTTATAAATGTATCATTATTAGCGCCTCGTGTACAGGGTAGCGGACTAGATGACGCCGGAATCTATGACCCTTACAAGTCTATTGTGTTCTCACACCTGCGCTCACAGGACGCTCAAGATAAGTACTCATAAATACGTCTCTTAGTAGCAAGTAAATCATTCATGTTGCGTCCATTACAACTTCAATTGAAACTCCAGTTCTTACGTGTGCATCTTACATCTCTCAGCCTCAAGTCCATCAACTTGGAAAAGACCAAATGAACTGCCAGAGGCAGTTCACTTAGCCTCAGCTGGGATAAAACCTGTGGCGTTCAACATTCACGATGGGCGGAGCAATCGTAGACTTCCACTTATTACGGCAGCTTTCAGACGATACCAGGTACTCACACTTCTGATGCCGTTGTACAGACTTTGATTGTTTTCGGACTTCAAATGGCATTCGAATTCCAAAAATAATAAAAGTCCGCTGAAAGTTGCCTGAAACACCTCGTGACTCACCACTTGAGCGGCTGAGCCATGCCCAACACGTGAACAGTTGCTGTTCAGTACTCAGTACCGCAGGGGCCCTTCTTCCTGAGCACTTCTCGCTGCCAACACAGCCTGACAGATTTCTTCATCTCTCGCCTCGTCCATCATCTGTAACTCCTCAGATGGGTTGAGCAGGGCCTCAATGTCTATTCTATTTCGGGGCTGAAGCACACCAGCTGCTTGCAGATCGTCAAGAGCATTTCTGACCTCGTTCTCTGCACTTGCGACAGAATCTTGATTGGCGACATTAACATTACAAAGCAACAGGATTGAAACTATGGGCTGAACTGATACAGGAGGATCCATGATAGGCAGGATATCCGCTTTACGCCAGCAATGCCTGATAGTCGTGGATTCGTGGTATCCACCTTATGCTAAGCAATAACGTCAAGCCACATAGGCCATTTGGCAGGTGCCGTTTTCGAAAACGGTGCAGCAGATCGGGCCCTTTATAGTTGATGCCGCGCGTGACACAGCGTGCATTTTTGACACCCCAACTTCTGCTGCTGCCGCTGCGACGAACTCGCAACAAAATAATAAAATTCTTGTTGGGCCTAGTCCACAGAGACCTAAAGTAAACAGCAGAGTAAATCCGATTTGAATACGTGTTATTGTTGTTGTGATGTTATTCAGCAATGAGTGCAAATTGTGCAGTTCCCGTCTAACGATGGTCGATCGCTCGCGAGTTGTTTTCCGCTCTCTAATCAAATTACATAATAGATCCAGAATCATGGAATGATCCCGGTACAAAGCGTCTATTCCTCGCAGTGATAGAACATAGCAAACCAAAGTAATCTAAGCGCATCAGTGCAGGTCCTATAGATACCACCTCCACCGTATCACTTTCACACTTACCCCCGACTCCTCCCCCCGTGCACACACAACAATAACATCCTGTTCAAACTTGAAGTCTTCGTCTCTGAGATTGCTTCGCAGGATTTTTGTATGGCTGCTCTGAGGCACTGTTTTCTCTGGAGGCGGCGGAACAGGTGAGGGCTGAGGTAGAGGAGAACTGTGTTGAGGTTCAACTTGAGGGTCTGGGACTGGTGCCTGTTGGTCGTCTTTTGGTGCGTCTATCTCCATTGCGGGCGGTGCCGATGTCGGACTTTCTTCCGTCCTCGATTCCACTTTTGGCGTAGGCGCAGTCGTCGGCGTGTTCTTATCGTCCAAAAGTTCCTCAACAGCGCCCGACTCCTTCCCGTCCGTAGGAAGTGTGGGTAGGAGGATAGATAACACATATCCTTCGCTCGGGTCAGGCCCTGGAGCGATGAGGTACGTCTCGCCGTCGCTCTCAAGAACAACTGCCTGTCGCTCGTCTCCACTCTCATCCATGGTCCCATTTGCGTCCATTCTCGCGTCGGCTTCCTTTGCAGATGGATCCTGTGTGTGCACGACCTTCCGCCGCTTTCGAGGTAAAGATACGCGCACTTCGGGTTCTGCTAGATGCGGGAAGAGCGCACATGCCAGTAGAGTTGGGGAGTATTTGAATCTATACCACAGACAAATAAAAAACAAGTGATCAGTCAGCACGCCGTCTCATTAAAGAAGAAAGAAGAATCCTCACCCAGCTCCTACCCCCGAGCCACCAAACACTAATGTCCGAGCATCCATCTTTAGTAGCTCCTCTACGTTCTCGGGGTCTGCATTAGCTTTCCCCTTCGTGCAGCCATCGAATGCAAGCCGGCGCCGCTTACGGCTGTTTGTGACATCAGCGAATAAATGTGTGAATGAAGCGGATGTTGCAGGACAAAGGGCCAGGTCTGCACGACGTGTTGCACATTCGTGTAGCCTCTGAGACCTGTTACGTCGTCCAAGCCCGGGACCACGCGCGGCACCCTTCTATAAGATATTCATAAATCAGTATCGGGGTAGAAATCATCAGATAAAAAGATAAAAAGGACAAGGAAGCAAGTCAGAGAAAAGAGAAAACCACCCACCTCAACAACCTCCACATCAACCACTTCAAGCGCACTCCCATCATGGCCCCACCCCCAACCAGCACTCACAACGCCCCTACCATCGTCCTCTGCTTCCTCCTCAACGCGCCTCTGTCTGATTTCCATAATGGCACTCTCGGGGCTGTATCCCGCACTCGGATGGCCATAAAACGCTTCCCCCCATCCACCAACAAACCGGCTCGCCCACACACCACCTGCGTAACCCATCCCATCGAGAGCCGTAGCACCCATGATACCGCTACCACCGTTGCTGCCAGAAGCATGAGACGATATGGTCGGCTGGGAGGCAGAAGACTGTGAGGTAGAGGGCGTGATCCCATTTGTTGCAGTTGGAATGACGCCGTTCGAAGGCGTGCCGTTTGCTGGCGCGGTACTACCCGAATTTATAGGTGGAGGATCTCGAATACTTCCGTTGCTCAAAACACTGCCTCCAAAACTAGACAAGGTGGGCACGACCCCAAGGACAATTTTCAGGTCCTTCTCTTCTCGCTTTGCGCGGGAGACAGCACTCCATGTCAAAAGGCCGGCATGCACGGCGCATGCGAGAACGTCTGAGTCATCGGTGTACACGCGTCGGCGGGGGGCGTGCATGGGATGGTAAGAAGTGGATGGAGGGTTTGGCGTAGCTGCGACTCCAGGTCCTGAAGTGTTAGGAGTGGAGCGCCCTGCCACGTTGATGTTCAAGTTCCCATGTGCAGGCCAAAATTGCACTGGCGGAGGTGGTAATAATCCTCCACCCCACAACCGCAGTTTGTGTGGCCTCGAAGTAGGGAGGAACGAGGACGGTATGAGAACGGTGAGGCGTACTTCTGGAGGAACGACCAAACTCATTCCTTGTCCTTCCCCTTCCTTCATCAACGGCATGGGGTCCCTGAAAAACCAAGGAAATGGCAATGTAGGGTGCACCCATGATCCAAGGTTCATATGAGGGCGTTCCACGCGGGTCTTCAGAAGAAGTGCAAGTTCCTGTGGCGTTGGGAGGCGTTCGAGGGCTTCACGTTCGCGCTCCTGCGCTTCGAGGGCCAAGCGCTCTGCACGCTCGCGGGCCTGTTCGCGCGAGAGGAGATCCTGATGTTCGCGTTCACGAGAGATAGCATCGAAGCGTTCGCGCTCGAGGGCATCCAGGTGCTGTTGCCTCTCCATCCGTTCGAGGTGCTCACGTTCCATCCTCTCCCGTTCACCTATACTCATACCCATCCTCTCCCGCTCCATGTACTCTCGATCAAGCCGCTCGAGATGCTCCCTCTCCATCCTCTCACGCTCAAAGTGCTCTCGCTCGCGTTCGCGTTCCATCATCAGCCGATCCCTCTCGTCCATAATCGGAGATGCTATTCGCGAGTGCGCCTGCGAATGCACTGCCTGCGTACGGCGTGATGCGCGTCGCTCAGGAGGCTCGAGACCCTTCATCTCTCTCTCTCGCAGCTCCCGCTCTCGATCCAATGGTACTTTCTGCTCGCGCTCCCTCTCCCCTACCCTCTCCCGTTCTCTCACAAATTCGCCCCGCTGTTCTCTCCCCAAAGTGCTCTCTCGATCCCTGACTAAAAGCGCCGGATCCCTCAACTGCAGAATCTCACCAGGACCCGGACGCTCGCTTAGCCGCTGATCTGGAGGAAGGCGTTCTCTATGCTCCCTTTCCCTATCTCTGTCCATATCCCTATCCCTGTCCCTATCCCGTTCTCTCTCAGGACCAGGAAGCCGCAGATCCACGCGCTCTCTCTCCACCCTTTGCGTCTGTGCATGTTCTCGATCCCAATCGTGCGAATGCGGATGAGGAAGAGGTAATGCCTGGAACTGTCCCTGTCCAGGCAGCATTCGCCCACGTCCTTGTGTCGGTTGGGAGTGCGAATGTGTGGGGTGTGCTGAGACGCCGTGAGCATGCGCGTGATTCTGGGGGTGTCCATGGAGGTGTCCGTGCGGCGGAGGGTGGTTGTGGGAGGGAGTGGGTACATATGGAGGACGGGAGAGCGGGGATGCACGATGTCCTGGCCCAGGACCTCCCCTATCTCTTTCTCGTTCCACAGCGCCGGGTTTGTCTCGCTGCATGTCTCCTGAACGGTCCCTCTCCCTCTCTCGTTGCTGCTGTAAAAGCGCCTGTTCCCTCTCCCCTCTCTCACGAAAGGCTTCCCGTTCTCTGTGGATTGCCAACTCGCGCTCACGGTCTAGAGGAGGGATGACATGGGAACGTTCGCGTTCACGATCGCGCTCTCTATCTCTATCCCGTTCGATGTGTTGCGTATTAGGCCCGTGAGGGTGGGGATGAAGATGGACAGGGCCAGGGTGCAGCTGCAGCACACCAGGGCCTGCGGGAACGGGCCCGCGTTCGGATGGAGGGCGCGGACGTTCGAAGCGTTCCATCGGGTGTGAATGTGCATCACGTCTGTCATGGGCTTGATGTGGCTCGCGGCGTTCGCGCTCGTCTCGCCTTTCCATGGGTGGTGGCTCCCTTCTGTCCATGGTTGGATCACGTCTGTCCATAGCTGGGTCGCGCCTATCCATGGCTGGATCACGCCTGTCCATTCCCGGGTCACGTCTGTCCATGCCTATTGGCCTCTCGATGGCCATTTCTCGCCTTTCTATCTCATGTTCCCGCTCTCGTACAACCGCCGCCGCACGTATCACATCCATATCCCGATCCCGCTCACGCTCGTCTCGATAACGTGGGAGGGGAGGCTCTCTGTCCCTCTCTCTCGGTTCACGAGCCAGTGGCTCTCTGCCAGGCATGTGTGGCTCACGGTCACGAATAGGGAGAGGGTCTCGTTCACGCGGGAAATGTGGTTCTCTGTCTCTGGTAAGGTCTCGTTCCCGAGAGTGGAGTCCGATATCGCGTTGTAGGAGGCCTGGGTCTCTTTCCCTCTCTCTTGGTAGTAAACCTGCCTCGCGTTCCCTGGGTATCAAACCTGCTTCACGTTCTCTGGGCATTAAACTGGGGTCACGGAGTAGACCAGGGTCTCTCTCACGCGTTAAGAGGCCTGGCTCTCTCTCCCTAGGCATCAGGGCCGGATCCCGCTCTCTGGGCAATAAGGCATCCCTCGGTAACAGAGGAGGGTCACGCATGTCACGGGGATGGAGAACTGGTTCGCGACCAGAAATAGCAAGGTCGCGCTCGCGGAGAGGGACTTCTCTGGGGTCACGGTCACGCACAGATGGTTCACGGTCACGAAAATTGAGATTTGGATTGCTGAGATTCGGGTTCAAGTTTGAGTTGGGAGGTGGCGGAGGAGGGCGCTTTTCGAGAGAAGGGGTTTGGAGTGACTTTTGGGGTTGAGATTGAATTTGAGGAGAGTGGGAGGGTGCTGTGGGGGGGTTAGATTGTGAGTGAGAGGGATATGAGAAAGAACGGACGTATGGGAGGAGCATTTCCAGATGTGATGAGATTTGGGCGTTGAATTACTGGACTTCTTTCTGTACGACCGAGATTTAAATCCATTTTTGAGAAAGAACAGAATCAGCTTGGAAATGTCATGGAAGGCAAAAAGAAAAGAGACAAACCGACGGGTAACGGCGGCGGCGCTCTGCTGCTGCCTGTAGTTACAAGTGGAGAGGACCCCGGGTTGTTACGAGGACCCCAGGAAGGGTGAGGGTGTGGATGTTGGAGAGAAGCCATTGGCTGGTCCGGGGGTTGTCTCGGGGTGATAATGCGTGGTGGAACGAATGGGGAAGGTGCATAGTAAGGGCCAGATGGCGGTGCAGGGTACGGGGCATTGGCGGTAGGTGGAGGTGGTCGAGGGGTAGAACCAGAGGTCGATGAAGATGGTAGTTGGGCTGGTTGGGACTGGATTATCGTAGGAGGATTTTGAGACTGAGATTGGGGCACAGGTGAAGAAGAGGAAGAGGAGGAAGTTGTGGTGGGCGCGGCTGGGTTGGTCGTACTACCTTCAAGGCCAGAAGGGCGTTTTCGGTGTTGGCTCGGCGAATCTTGGAGGAGATCAGACACATTCATCTTTGACCGCGAGCGTTGATCAGCCGTGCTCGTCGTCGTTTACGATGTGCTCGATGGTAGTGGCGTCAAGTGGCTCGTGCTTGTCAGTGGGAGCAAAAAGAGAAACAACTTTGAAGGCGAAGCGGTACAAATGAATCACCCCGATCGTGATCTACACGTGCAGATTCAATCGGGCTCAGGTACATTTCGGCAATTGCCACGGACCCATTTACGCGTGGCATTAATTTCGTCATTTAACCGAAGAACCTCGAGGCTAAACTTCTCCCTCCGACGCTCAAACAACGAGGCTCCGACACCTGAATTTTATGCTCGGTAAACTTGAGGTTACATAGACACGAACGCTCATAACCCGATACTATCAGGACTGGCGAGGTTCGGGTAAACATGTATATTCCAGATCTCTTCCTGGTTGAATATTGAGCAGCCGCACAATGAAGGCTATTTCTCATAGAATAACTGGCGCATCACCAGTCCAATTTTGGACCACTTCTCTTTCTCAAAGCCTCTATATATCCATCCTACAAGCACATGCCAATAATCTTACAACCTTGATCTAATGGCACGTGAATTTAATACTTGACAGGCTCAGGTTAGATTGGAACATGATAACACAGGGCGCAGCCTACTATGATATTATCAAGACTGGCAATACATAGTGGTCATAACTGGGGTTCGCATTCGAAAGATAAGTGGACGAGGATCAACTCGGATTATGTGCGTTTATCGTACTCCGCTTCTCCGCTTCTATTAAGGTTGATGAATGCTGAGGTCAAAGGTTGGCTCCGAGAAACCTCATGATGCGTCCCAAATGTAGATCATTCTTCATAGAACACTAGCGCATAGCCAGTCCATTTTGGTGCACTTCTCTTTTTCAGCTCTTCTACCATCATCCGACAAGCACATCCCACACGCGTCAACTCGTACGTCTAAGTCATTGGCTATGATCTACCTACTAATAGCATGATCAAGTTAGATCAAAAATCGCCAATGGAATCTTGTGCTACAGCTCCATTCGATCACGCTAAAGCAGATGTTATCTTAAGATCAGCTGATGGCATCGAGTTTCGAGTGTTCAGGCTCTTTCTCTCCCTTGCTTCGCCATTCTTCGAGTCCTTGTTCGATCTCCCTCAGGCACCTGAAGGGACCTCCGATCAAGAGATGAAGGATGGCTTAGCAGTCATCGTCATGCCCGAGGACAGCAAAACTCTAGATTCCTTTCTCAGGTTTTGCTATCCATCGACGCTGGCAGATGATCCTTCCCTCGAGAACTTCACAGACGTCCTGTCTGTGCTCGCAGCTGTGAGAAAATATTCACTTGACCTGATCGAGAAAAAAGTATGTCAGGCTCTAGTGAACCCCAAGGTTCTTGAGATAGATTCCCTGCGCTGCTTCGCTATTGCCAGGAACGCACGACTCAAACGTGAAACCATCACCGCTGCCAGATACACCTTACGACAGCCTTTAATCCCTGCATGGTTCGCAGAGATCGACCTTATCACGGCAACCGACCTCCTCTCCTTGCTCACATACCACAAAAATTGTTGCATTGCCGTACAAGTTCTAATGAAAGACTTCACATGGATAACGAATCATTATGGCAGTCAAAATGGCTGCCTGTGGATGTTTGGTCCGCGGCATAACCGCTCCTGTGGCTGCGGACAGAGCTCTGATACAAGATTTCTCCTCTATGGTGCATATCCAGTTACATGGTGGGCAACATATATAGAGGAGATGTCCGAGTTGTTGATGGATAAACCGTCCGGAGATGTTGTGAAGACAGAGGTGGAGAAGACCATCCAAAAGGTTAGAGGTCTGAACTGTACCCAATGCTCCGACAAGGTGAAGGCAAACATGACGGAGTTTAGCGACTTGCTAGCTCTGAAAGTCGAAGAGGCGGTCGCTTCGGTGTGTACCTTGCTCTATATCACAGACGAATTCTGAGACACCTCGTTAGGTCGAGCTGCAGATGGACTTTTGACTGTTGAATAGTATGACCCGGGATTGTGAACTCGGCAAGCCGGGTATTTCCTGGTGGCTTACGGGTCTGTTGTGACTACGATTCTCATCCGACCCGCCTGTTCCATAGTCAGGATAGTTACGATGATTTTGATTTCGCCTGTTCGATAGCTGTGGATCACTTGTATGATTAGATATAGTCGATTTGATGTGACCGCAACCAGACCAGCGCCTCTTCAGAGTATTTTGTAGCATCGAGCGTCAACCACATCGTCCTTCCGTTTGCTTACTGCCAAGATCATCAAGATCGTTGGGATCAATTAGCACCCTTGAATGTAGGTTTTTCACTTGCCAGGAAGACCTCGCTCGACTCACATAAGAGAAGCATCCCATGGTGACCCATACCTACGTATCCCCACCATTCCAGCATGCCAAAGCAGATATCATCCTTCGATCATCGGATGGCATCGACTTTCGCGTGTTCACCCTCTTCCTGAGTCTCGCCTCGTCGTCCTTCGACTCGATCATCGAGCAAGCAAGACAATCAGGCAGCCAGATCGAGGGTGATCTTCCCATCGTGTCCGTAGAAGAGACCCACAGAGTTCTCGACACATTGCTAAGATTCTGCTATCCCTCTACTCTTTCAGAAGATCCAGCTCTGGATGACTTTGACGATATCCTGCCTATCCTCGAGGTAGCCAGAAAATACGCTTTGAAGCCCCTTGAGAACAAAGTTCGCCAGGTGCTTAAAAGCCATATGGAGAAAGAGCCTATGAGATGCTTTGCGCTTGCGATGCGTGCGCACCTGATCACCGAAGCGACACTCGCTGCAGAATATACTCTCCGTCAACCTCTCATCCCTGTAAAGTTTCCGGAAATCAACCTCATCACCGCAACGGAACTACTCGCGCTGCTTACCTATCATCAGAAGTGCGGCATATTGGTGCAATCCTTGGGCAAGGATATGTCCTGGATAAGCCGTGCAAACTACCAATGGATAACGCATGGAAACCACCAATGGATAATTGGTGGTTCCTGTGGATGCGAATCCAGTGATAAATTCCTGTTCGATGGTCAACGACCCTTGAAATGGTGGAGTGATTACATGGAAAACACCCTGGCGTCCTTGTTGGACAAACCATCTGGCCACACGGTCCATAAGGGACTCAGTACCGTGGTCCGGAACGTGCGGGCTACTGGCTGCTCGCAATGCTGTTCAAATATTTTGACGAACATGACGGAATTCACTCGAGTGTTTAGTATGAACATTGATATTTTGACGCGAAAGGTGGGTCTTCGTTCTCACTGCATTCAAGCTATTGTTTGAGTTAGGCTCACGAATAATCCTTTCCAAGGTTCATTTGGACATGGTGATGCTTAGCCTACCAACGAATTCTTACGATATGCTTGATCCACTGACAAGCTCTATCGGGAAAAAAATGAAAATTAACAGTGTCCCGGGGAAGGGTAAGAAGAAGAAGAATCCGAAGTAGTAGTAGTGGTAGTAGTCACACTCTGCAATGTAGGGGGCGCTCTTCAAGTTGATGTTTCTATGTGAAATGTCCGAGGCTACTAATTAGTGTACTTACATAGCAGGAACGTTCGTCACATCCGGAAGCCTTACATATGCCAATCCTTATGTTGAAAGCGAGTCGAAGAAAGAATCTCACCTCATTGTATCATAGTAACGAGCAGTTCATTCGAAATATCATTTTCGCTGTTCGGTGGGACGGTGATGACCAAGTTGCTCCACAAGTAGAGGTTTTGAGCTCCATTTGATTGTAAGTAGGCTAGACTACCGTCCGCATAAGCCGTTACACCAAAAGACAGTGATACTGAACAGTTGCTGTTCAGTACCGCAGGTAGTATATATGCTGAGTATGGGAAATCAGGTAAGCCAGTAAGCAGCATGCTTACATTGATTTCATGATTTCAACAATCAGGAGTAAAAACAAGATTGAGGATTCGAGAACCAGCTTTAAGTTCTGCCTTGGGAAAAAGGAGGAAACGAACTGGATTGCGGAAAGAGTCTTTCTCGCCCTAATAACCTGACGGACACGTGGTTCGGACCAATTGTATCAACTCTTTCATGTTGTCTACTTCGCGGGTCCCAGCCCAGATTGCAGGTCTATCACAGGTTCGTGTCATATTGATGCATTAATTGCTGCAATTGTAGCGCACCCATGATGCATCAATCGCTGCAGCTAACGGAGAAGGTGGACTGGTGAAGGAGTACTGGCCCGGACCTTGTGATGATGCATCAGTTCGATGCATCCCCTTCCAGTATCTTGCCTTCTGAGAAATTCGTGACTTGGCAAAATAAATGTCAATGCCAAGACCTTCCTAATAATGAGGTAAGACTATCGATAACCCGAACGAGGCTTTAGTGTGCCCATCCGAATGGCGTGGTAGGGTGCCCGACATTGACCCCTGGAGCGGGAGGGGCCCCCCCGAAGGGAGGTGAGGGACCCGCGCAATGGGGTCCGGGATGCCCAACTGAGTGATTGGTCCCCTTCGGGAAATCACGGCGAAACAATTAACTTACATAGGCCGATGCATGGAAGGCGGGTCGAAGCTACGATGGCGAATCCATAGTGGTTTGGTGATACATCATGCATGCTCCACACGACTGATGCATCACTGTATGCGCTGCAACTGCAGCAAAATCTTGCATCAATATGACAGTATGGCCTGGGTCTATTGTTTACATAAAAGGAAGAAATCTAAAAGCTGGTGCCGAAGTTCGTCCAAAGTGGAGAGAATGAGTCTATGAGACGTAGCCAGCAAGGTCAATTCCGAATTCATTATGTGCAAGTTTCATTTCATCTTTGCCAGCATAGCAGCACCGGCGCATATCTAGAATCGGCGCTCATCACTATCTATCACATGTAGACATATGATTCAAGAGGAACATCTTACTATTTAGAAATGTACTACATACTAGGTTCCCGCCTATATAGGTACTGGAAGATCAGGCTATTCCCTTAAAGCCTTTCCCGGTTGCAATCCCCGAGGATCTAGTTACCATGATCGTGATGAATGATCTTCGGGCAGGCGAAACATTTGACCGCTCGATCATGTCCATAAATACTCTACCTTCGTCAAGCACTCAGAACCTGAGAATTTGAATAACCCGTCCGAGTGCATCCGATCGTCGCATTGTTCATAGTGCAGCAAGATAGTGATGTCGATGTTGCCTGTCCTACGTTAAGTCAAGCGCGCGCCTTGAAGAAGAGATTCAGCGCTCACCACGCTGGTGGTTTGACTACTGAGTGCACATGTATTGAGAATTGTGCAGCTGAATCTATTGCCTGTTCTTTGTGGTCATCAAGTGGGATAGTTAGTATATGTAGTTACAGGTCGGACTCTGATGATAATGTGCACTATAGTCGTTGCATCTTATTCACAATCTAAGGCAAGACAAGGAAGGTAAGAAACTCATGAGATAACAGTGATGATGTTACACGTAAGTAACTAAGTATACACGGCAGAAAGAAAAGGACCTCCAACTTAAACAGACTCACGATTTCTTGTCAAATCTACGTCTTGTTCCAAATACGGCGGTACCTTTTAAACGACCCCTTGAATCCAGATTCAATGGCAGATCAGACTTGGGCTTCAGTGCAGGCGCCATCCTCACCCATGGTGAACGTTCCAATTGCATCTGCAATGGGGACGAGGGGGGCAGCCTGACCTTCTTGTTATCTCTTCCTTCATCAATCCTGACCTTTGCCTGCGTCGACGGGGCAGGCTGCAACGAGACTTTCACTAGTTTGCCTGATCGCGATCCTATGACGGCCGCCTCCTGGTTCTTCCGCTTCTTCGTCTCACGTACACTATTGTACTCAGTGCTGCCGCCTTCGAGGTTCCATGCAGTTGTGAACCGAACCGCAGGACGCGGACGATCCTCAGGAAGTGGCCGTTCGCGGTCATCTACGCTTTCGGTTGGTTGCCTTCCTCGGGGTCATTTATCAAGGCTTGTCCCTGGCCGGAGTTCCTCGCCTTCATCTTCATTCTCCTTCCACAAGTCATAATCACTGTCAGCATCGAGCCTGCCCCCTCGAACCTCACACACTTCATCTAGCCAGTCCTCGTCTGCTGCGTGCTCTAGTTTGTCAGGTGCATCTCTATCGACAACCAAGAGAGATTGATCTTCGGTATTCTCTGCAAAATGTTGTGTTCTTTGATAGTGCTCAAGCTCGTGTCGGAGACCGTCGCATTTCCTATTGTATTTGTCATACTGTCAGCGAAAGGGAAAATTTATTTGACAATCTTGATGGTATGAATGCACGCTTACCGCCAACTTGTTTGCATGTGCGCGACGTTCAAATTCCCTTTCTCTCTCTACTAGGCTTGCCATTGCTTCGTCTTGGATTTCTTTATCCTTTCGTGCGGACGCTGCATCTGCCTGCGCTTTCTTACATTTTTCTCTCCACTGCTGGGCTTCAGCCACAGAAGCTTCGTACTTATTTTGCAAGTCAGCGAATAATCGCTTGGCTCTGTTGCGCTGACTCTCAAGGTCGGTGCAATTGCTCCTGAGAGAAGCATGCCACTGCGCGTCGAGAGCGCCATGCTCCTGTTGCAGTTCCCGATAGTCGGTTTTTAACGTATCGCGTTCCTCATTGGCGGCCAAGGCCTGTCGTTGGAGTTCCTCCAAGCGCTGATGCAAACGCGTTAGTTCCGTCGCGTATTCATGAGTTTTCTTGCGGAGACTAGATATGCGCTCTGCGGTCGAACCCTCGTCATCGGACAGCATGAGGGTGATCGATGAGGATTTAGGAATATTTGGAGCCCGTCCTTGCGTTGAATGCGCCTGCGACAGGTAGGACACTTGAAAGGCGAAGGCCCAGCGAATAGCGTATCAACGCATATTTTGCAAAACCCGTGTCCTGGATATCAAGGGTCATATTAATGCTGAACCCAGCTGGCAAAAATATGCATGGATGATGAACTCACCACACTTGAACGTCCTCACATCTCTCAACGGGACGCCGTCAAGGTGAATAGAGCACTCCACCAACAGGTCATCCATCTAGTCGGTGACCCTGAAAGGTTATGAGCGAGCACCTCCGCACACATATCAAAAGTTCGACTACCGAGCGGAGGTGCACAACTTGAATGTAAGCGGCGCTTTTGATGATCGCGATTTTGCTGGCCAAGATGTCAGTCGGCGAGAACAAGGAGTGTTCAAAGGGGTGTTGTCGCCCTAAGCGCCGATTGACAGAGATATAACTCTGACGTTAAAATGTTGAAGGCTGAAGCTTAAGCTCTTGGCAAAGGGGAAGGCTGGTTCGCCCGATTAATAAGCCTAACTTAGTCGAAGAAGACAGAAAACTTAACGATGGAAAGAAGACCGGGTCCGCATTGAATAACGAATCACTAGGAAAGAAAAGAAAGGACATTAGTCAAGAGGGCGAAGACGACATTAAAGCACTCGCTATGGGTTTCGCCAAGCGCAAATTCGCCGATCGAATCGAGCCAAAGAGATATACTCTTCCGAATCGAAACGACCTGAAAATATGCAACATATGCAAGAAACCTGGTGACATAGAGGATCAGTGCTGGCATAAAGGAAAGTCTTATTTTAACTGCAGAAGACTTGGACATAGTATCAAAAATGAATGTTGGCGTCCAGGCGGCGGGAAAGAAGGACAGCGGCCAACCAAACAAGGACCGAACAATCATAGCGACAATATCGCAACAACAAGCGCTATTACGATAGATGACTTGATGGACAACATAGCTTTTATTGCGCACGAAGATAGCCTAGAATTTGTTGACAGTGAGCAATCCGAAGAATGTTTGATCTGGTACTATGGTTGGTTAATCGACTCGGGAACGACAACGCACATTATGAACATAAGGGCAGAAATGAGTGATACACTCCAATCGACTGAAATGTAAATGGTATTGGAAACGAATCATTAAATGCGATAGGAAAAGGGACAGTGGAACTCACCAGTTTCATTGGAAATACCCAAATCCACTTCAAGCTCAAAGACGTCCGAGTCCTCTATGTCCCGAAGGCTAGCCGCAACCTGGTTTCAATCAGTCGTTTGGATCGCGACGAAGGACACTGTGCCAATGTGAAGAATGAACTTATGGACCTTTACAGCAAAGATGGCAAGCAATTTGCGCCTCACGCACAGACAATCTATCAAGTAGTGAGCAAAAGTGTGTGTGAAATGATGCGATGCTCACTGCATCAGCATAATAAACAGGAGCTGGGATTGAGACAGAATGCGTCGCTCAAGCATACGAGTAACACAACTTGAAAGCGAGTTCCTGCAGCCTTAGAAATTTCTGCATCTTGGCGTCTGGAAGTCTTTAAAGCATGATCCCAGATGAGCTAGGAACAATCCCAATTCCACAGCTAATTACTATACAACCTCGCGCAGCGCTACATCCAATTACTATGTCCGCCTGCGCAGCATCGCCCTTTGACCACCCAAAGGCTGACATTATCTTGCAGCCTTCAGATGGGGTCGATTTCTACGTCTTCAAACAGCCCCTCACAGCTGCCTCTTCGTTCTTCAAGACTATGTTCGATCTTCCTCAACCGGCAGTCGGGACGCGTGACGGTACTAGGGATGGTTTACCCATCGTTAATATGCAAGAAGACAGCAAAACAATCGGAGGAAGATGTCTAATGTTTTGCTGTCTTCTTGCATATTAACAACAAGGTAAACCATCCCTAGTACCGTCACGCATCCCGACTGCCGGCAGAGGAAGGTCGAACATAGTCTCGAAGAACAAAGAAGCAGATGTGGGGGGCTGTTTGAAGACGTAGAAATCGGCCCCATCTGAAGACCGCAAGATAATGTCAGCCTTTGGGTGGTCAAGGGGCGATGCTGCGCAGGCGGACATAGTAATTGGATGTAGCGCTGCGCAAGGTTGTATATAAATAACCCATCCGAGTGCATCCGATCGACCGTTGCGTTGTTCATGGTGCAGCAAGATAGTGATGTCTACGGTGCCTGTCCTACGTTAGGTCAAGCGCGTGCCTTGAAGACGAGATTCAGCGCTCACTGCGCAGGTGGTTTGAATACTGAGTGCGCATGTATATATCCTATTTGAGAATTGTGCAGCTGAATCTATTGCTTGTCCTTTGTTGCCATCAAGTGGGATAGTTAGTATATGTAGTTACAGGTCGGACTCTGATGATAATTTGCACCATAGTCGTTGCATCTTATTTCACAATCTAAGGCAAGACAAGGAAGGTAAGAAATTTGGAAGATAACGATAACAGTGATGATGTTACATGTAACTTAGTAAGTATACACTGCAGACGGAAAAGGACCTCTAACTTAAACAGACTCACGATTTCTTGTCAAATCTACGTCTTGTTCCAAACATGGCGGTACCTTTTAAACGACCCCTTGAATCAAGATTCAACGGCAGGTCAACCTTGGGCTTCGGTGCAGGCGCCATCCTCGCCGATGGTAAACGTTCCCATTTCATCTGCAATGGGGACGAGGGGGGCAGCCTGACCCTCTTGTTATCTCTTTCTTCATTAATCCTGACTTTTGCCTGCGCCGACGGGGCAGGCTGCAACGAGACTTTCACTAGCTTGCCTGATCGCGATCCTATGACGGCCGCCTCCTGGTTCTTCCGCTTCTTCGTCTCACGTATACTATTGTACTCAGTGCTGCCGCTTGCGAGGTTCCATGCAGTTGTGAACCGAACCGCAGGGCGCGGACGATCTGCAGGAAGTGGCCGTTCGCGGTCATCTACGCTTTCGGTTGGTTGCCTTCCTCGGGGCCATTTATCAAGGCTTGTCCCTGGCCGGAGTTCCTGGCCTTCATCTTCACTCTCCTTCCACAAGTCATAATCACTGTCAACATCGAGCCTGTCCCCTCGAACCTCACACACTTCATCTAGCCAGTCCTCGTCTGCTGCGTGCTCTAGTTTGTCAGGTGCATCTCTATCGACAACCAAGAGAGATTGATCTTCGGTATTCTCTGTAAAATGTTGTGTTCTTTGATAGTGCTCAAGCTCTTGTCGGAGAGCGTCGCATTTCCTCTTGTATTTGTCGTACTGTCAGCGAAAGGCAAAAAAATTATTTGACAATCTTGATGGTATGAATGCACGCTTACCGCCAACTTGTTTGCATGTGCGCGACGTTCAAATTCCCTTTCTCTCTCTGCTAGACTTGTCATTGCTTCGTCTTGGATTTCTTTATCCTTTCGTGCGGACGCTGCATCTGCCTGCGCTTTCTTACATTTTTCTCTCCACTGCTGGGCTTCAGCCACAGAAGCTTCGTACTTCTTTTGCAAGTCAGCGAATAAGCGCTGCGCTCTGTTGCGCTGATTCTCAAGGTCGGTGCAATTGCTCCTGAGAGAAGCATGCTGCGCGTCGAGAGCGCCATGCTCCTGTTGCAGTTCCCGATAGTCGATTTTCAATTTATCGCGTTCCTCATTGGCGGCCAAGGCCTGCCGTTGGAGTTCCTCCAAGCGTTGATGCAAACGCGTTAGTTCCGTCGCGTATTCACGAGTTTTCTTGCGGAGACTAGAGATGCGCTCTGCGGTCGAATCCTCGTCATCGGACAGCGTGAGGCTGATATCAACCTCTGATGTCTTACGGAAAGATTGTGTTGCAGAGTGTGAGAGTGATCGATGAGGATTTAGGAATATTTGGAGCCCGTCCTTGCGCTGGATGCGCTTGCGACAGGTAGGACACTTGAAAGGCGAAGGCCCAGCGAATAGCGTATCAACACATATTTTGCAAAATCCATGTCCTGGGTATGAGGGGTCATATCAATGCTGAACTCAGCTGGCAAAAATATGCATGGATGACGAACTCACCACACTTGAACGTCCTCACATCTTTCAACGGGACGCCGTCAAGGTGAATAGAGCACTCCACCAACAGGTCATCCATCTAATCGGTGACCCTGAAAGGTTATGAGCGAGCACCTCCGCACACATATCAAAAGTTCGACTACCGAGCGGAGGTGCACAACTTGAATGTAGGCAGCACTTTTGATGATCGCGATTTTGCTGGCCAAGATGTCAGTCGGCGAGAACAAGGAGTGTTCAAAGGGGTGTTGTCGCCCTAAGCGATTGACAGAGATATAACGCGTTCTGACGTTAAAATGTTGAAGGCTGAAGCGCTGAAGGGCAAAGGGGAAGTGTCGCTGTCACATTCAGCATTTTTGTTACGAACGCGTTTGTCACGGCGTGACCTGCGACGCGTTGAAAATCTCCACATGGGTAACTGACGCGTTTTGAACGCGACGTCCCTGCAAAATTGGTGGGCAAACTCAACGACTTGATTACATTGTCACATTATGAGCTAATGACACCACCAATTAGATCACGAATCACCAATGACAACTTGTGCTTCAGCCCCATTCGATCACGCTAAAGCAGACGTTATTTTGCGTTCAGCTGATGGTGTCGAGTTTCGAGTCTTCAAGCTCTTCCTCTCCCTTGCCTCTCCGTTCTTCGAGGCATTGTTCGAGCTCCCTCAGGCACCTGATCAAGAGACTGCTGATCAAGAAATGAAGGATGGCTTAGCAGTCATCGATGTCTCTGAGGATAGTAAAACTCTGGACTGCTTTCTCAGGTTCTGCTATCCGTCGACGTTAGCAGAGGATCCTTCCTTCGAAAGTCTGACAGATGTCCTGCCTGTACTCGCAACCGCGAGAAAGTATTCGCTGGACCTGATCGAGAGAAAAGTATGCGAGGCTCTGGCGAGTCCAAAGGTCCTTGAGACAGACGCCCTTCGCTGCTTTGCAATTGCCAGGAACGCACGACTCAAGCATGAAACCATTATCGCTGCTAGACACTCCTTACAACAGCCTTTAATTCCCTCGTGGTTCGCAGAGATCGACCTTATCACCGCATCCGACCTTCTTGCCCTGCTCACGTATCACAAAAAGTGTGGTATCGCGGTACAAGCTTCTGTGAAAAACTTGACGTGGATGAAAGAGCATTATGCCAGTGACAACGGCTGCGCTTGGCTATTTGGTTTTACAGGTGCATTAGGATCGTATGGCCATCGCTACCAGTGCGACTGCGGAAAGACTACCGACACAACATTGTTTCCATGGGGTAATATCGCTCCGGTTATGTGGTGGGCAACATATATGCAGGAGACATTCGAGCTGTTGATGGATAGACCGTCCGGCAACACTGTGAGGGTGGAATCGGACAAGACAATTCAACAGGTCAGAAGTGGAAACTGTACCTTTTGCTCTAACAAGGTGAAAGAGGGCATGACGGAGTTTGCTAATGTGTTTGCTTTGAAAGTTGATGAGGCAGTAGCTTCGGTATGTATTTATATGCCTTTGCTCTAGATCACGGACAAATTCTGACTCCCTAATTAGGTCCAGCTGGAAATTGACTTTTAACTCTCTTCGTGAGCAAGGTCATATACAATACCATGCCAAACACTCTCTGAACGTCATGGAGCAGGCGCATCCATTTTTATTCTCTTTAGCGATTGACGTCGAATAGTAGAGAACACAGGAAGTTAGGTGTCGGGGTAGTGGGTGCCCGCTAAACGCAGCTTATATACCTTCGGTTCGTAATACAAATGTGTCTGGCGTTCTTTAGAATATGTAATTCAGGTAAAAAGTACAGCTCAAAGTTCTAGCTCTGGTAGCACGGAACCATCTCACGCACTAGGCAGGATGGTCTTGCTGTTAGGTCAAGTGTTATAATACTCAGAAATGCGAGTGCAGAAAATTGATTGAGATGTGTAATGTAAAGGAAATACTATCATAAGTTTGAACATGGTGCGCACGAGCTGGCAGACGTATTTTTAGCGATGGTCATCAGCATGGTTAGCAGATACGCAGCAGATGATGAACACGATGTGAATTAACCATCGGGGGCAGCCAGTTGCAGTAGCAGGGTGAGAGGGCGTGATGATAGTGGCAGCCGCGTTTGTCGCGGGTGTTTCAGTGGCGATCGTCGCTTGAAGGCCCAATGACGATGCTTCAGGTTGGGTCTGAGCGAGTCTAATTTTGGACTTATTTTTAGTACTTTGTGGGGCGACAAATAGAGACTAAGAGGTAGATGAGGACCAGGTATTCATTCAATGGGTGAAATTATACTTTTCTATCCTGAGCATATGCAACTTCCACAACCGGGGGTCGGCCGCGGCGGGGGGAAAACACTGGGAAGAAACCTTGTCTCGGGCGCTCCTGGAGCTGTGTTGCGTCTTCGGTGTTGGGTTGAGAGCGGCGGAAGAGTGAAGAGGCGCGAACGAGAGCTGCACGTGGACGTGACCCCAAGGACGCGATGGTGCTGCTGCGATGGCGCGCAGGGGAACGAGAATGGGGATGGGTTGCGGTGGACTAGCCCGTGAGTATAGAAAGTCAGAGACAAGAATTAGTGGATTCAGACGAAGGTGACCCACATAAACATCGTCATGAGTGTCATCAAAGAATCCTCGTGGCAAATGATGAGTGTCCTCAGATTGACCAGGATCTCGCGTAGCATCGGCCTGGATTGTCGACCTTACTAGAGGAGAAAAATTCGATAAAAACAATCTCGTACCTCCAAAAACGATTGTTCCGCTCCATCCTGCAGGTGGAGAATTAGTCCGCTTCATTCATGAGACCGGGTGACACTTACAATTTCATCTTGTAGAGGCTAAGAGCAGATATTGTGAGTGATTAAGCATGACGAATACTTACACTCACATCTGGAATTGACAAAATGTCTTCGAGGCCAACTTCCTTCAGGATGGCGTGAATGTCCCATACATACGCATTGTAGTCATTGCAACCTGTGACTAGCAGCTTTCCGTCAGCAGAAATGGCGGCGCAAAATACGCCAGCTTCGTGATGGAGGGGTGGACCGACTGGGAGATTTGTGTCTAGATTCCATAAACGCACTGTGCGATCTTGTGAGGCACTTGCAAGGAGACGGTTGCTGCGGGACAATGCAATGGCCAATATAGCTTTGTGATGACGCTCGAGAATGGCAATCTGGGATAGTGTGGCTGTGTCGAAAATCCTGATGGAACCAACATCGGATCCAGAAATAAGCTTCTTTCCATCCGAGGTCCAGTTCATACTGTAAACTGGTCGCTTGTGTTCGATTGTAGAGAGCAGCTCCCCTGTCTTCGCGTCCCAGATTTGCACTGAGTTTTGTTTATATCCCCCGGTCCCAATTTTCGTTTGGTCGGGTGAGTAGATCACCGTGTACACATACCTGTGTCCCGTCTTCACCGGGCCTAGGATCGTTTTACCGCTCTCTACATCCCAAACTCTTGCAGTCCCGTCGTGCGATCCACTCACAACTCGCTCACCATCAGGACTCCAGCACACTGACCATACACTCCTAGTGTGCCCGGTCCATCTGGCGATCACCTTCTCTGTCTCGACATTCCACAACCTCACTGTCCCATCGCCGCTACCGCTCGCAACGATCTTGTCGTTTGGAGACAGTGCTATTGTGATCACCCCAACTCCGTCCTCCTGATCTCGCCAGTCGTCACCTATTTGCATACCGCTCTCCAGGTTCCACTGTCGGAGTGAGCCGTCATTCGAACATGTGATGACTCGTTGTCCGCCAGGCAAGTGCACAACACCTCGCACCCACTCATCATGGTCACGCATCGTCTGGCGCGGCATTATTGCTGACGTATCTTGCGCGTCATTGGTGGGGGAAGAGGGTGTTGTCGTTGACATCTCCTGCATGGTTGGGGAAGAGGGCACTACCACTGACGTTTCTTGGGCATCGATGGTGAGGGAATGTGGCACCCCTCCAGGGGTCTCTTGCGAAACAATGGGTGGAGAAGACATGCTCGTTGACTAAGGAGGGTCGTGGACAGCTCGCTTGGATTTTCTTTCAATTAGGTTATTTAGGGAAAGTATTTCTAAGGAATTAAAGGGTCGATCTTGTCATTCGAATCAACTTTCGTCAATGTAAGAAGTCACTCACAAGGAAAAAAGCCGGACCTGAAGGGCCTGATCCACAGGACGCCTTTCGGACTATATATGCACTAGTTGCTTGCTGGCGCCTCCTTTTCTGGGATTCAACTGGTGATCGACTGATCCTCAGCTTTTCTTGGGTTATGCCAGGTACCGTTTAGAAAAAGCACGTTCAGAAAAAGTCAGCACATTCACAAGACGAACTGAAGGCGAACGTCTTGTTTGAATTCAAGGAAGCTGGGCAAGTGTCTTTTGAGTCGCTTACGGGCGCAGATTCCACGCATTGTCCTCATGTTTACTCCACTGATTGATGCTGCGCAGATGAAGCGCTGCTACTAGGGCTATGTGCATCTTCGTAAGTCATTGTCTGGGAATCACTTTGATGGTCTTGCCGAACATATGATAGGGTGCCGTAACTTCTGCTCCACTGCCTGTTTGTTTTGAAGCTAACGGGCGGCTCCCCGGTACTGATAGGGTTCTTACAGTTTTGAGTACAGATTCCGCAAATAGATAAACGAACTTCTTGTCGAAGTTCGAATTATTGAGTTCAACATCAAAAGCCTCATCGAATCCTTGAGGCCACTGAGCCCTTACATCGCACGTAAAGGGCTGTCATTCCATCAGCAAATCACTTTGCTTCTGTGGGTTCTGCACAGTACCCCACAGCACCACACAGCTGAAAGCGTTTTGCTGATGAGTCGTCTCAAAGTCACGTCAGCCGGGGTGCTATGTGTTGAGCTCTTGAACGACCACAATCTCGGGTGAGTGGGTATTCATAATATTTGCCTGTTGATGAGACGCGTAGGCACGGATCGTCACTTTGCTCGCGTTGATTAATGCCAAAGTAATACAAGAGTGAGGGCGAAGAACTCACCGAGGTGCAGTGACTTGCAGCCTCGTGGAAACGTGCATTGTCAGTTCAACTCTAGTTCTTTGCTTTCTTCACATAACCTATCTCATTGTTCTACCGGCTTGCCAGGGTCGGCTGTTTTGAGACGATGTTATTGTGACCACCTCGTCCATCATCATCCTCTCACTCTAATACTCGCGAAATGAATGCCTATGGATAGGGGAAGAAGGACACTTCACCAGCCAGCACTGGATCGAACCGGTTAATAGTCAGCCTCATCGAATCCTTAAGGCCTCAGTGCGTACGAGGTAGTACAATCACCCTAGCCATACATGGGACTGGAAATTCAACATATAAAGGTGTGAGTCCATTCGCTTCAATTAAAACCCATCAGAGCACCATCTAAAGCTGTACTTGAAACGATCTTAGGTGAGCTGGTATGTATGCCAGATTTCTACTGATCGAAGAAACAACTCAGCACAGTCACCATCGATTATGTTTACCTGCGCATCATCGCCCTTCGACCATCCAAAAGCTGATATTATCCTGCGGTCTTCAGATGGAATCGATTTCCGCGTCTTCAAGCTGTTCCTCACACTCGCCTCTCCGTTCTTCGAGACCATGTTCGAACTTCCCCAACCAGCAGTCGGGACGGGTGACGATACAAAGGATGGTCTCCCCGTCATCACAGTGCAGGAAGATAGCAAAACATTAGACACATTCCTCCGATTCTGTTACCCATCCACATTAGCTGAAGATCCCTCTCTTGAGAGCCTGACAGACGTCCTGGCAGTCCTCGGAGCTGCGAGGAAGTACTCGTTAGACCTGATAGAGAGAAAAGTCTGTCAGGCTCTGGCTAATCCCAAGGTTCTTGAGGCAGAACCTCTTCGCTGTTTCGCGATCGCGAGGAATGCACGACTCAGACATGAGACTATAACGGCTGCCAGATACACCTTACGACTTCCCCTAATTCCCGCGTGGTTTGCAGAGATAGAACTCATCACTGCATCTGACCTTCTGGCGCTGCTCACGTACCACAAGAAGTGCAGTGTTGCCGTGGAGCCCTTAATTGCCAACCTGAACTGGGTGCAAAGCCATTACGGCAGTTCAAGCGCTTGCAGTTGGATGTTCCCCAAGTTAAAAGTTATAGCGATTTGCAAAACTAATGACAATTGCCAAAAAAAAAAAACGCTGCGAAAAGGTTCATGTACCGTGTGAAATATGATGCTCAGGCCGCAGGCTCAACATCAAAGTCATCAACAAACCGCATAATGGTGAACAGATACATCAGTAGTGATCTGAAGAGGGCCGCCCTGCGTCTCAGGGTTCGCGGACGTGATTCTGACAATGAAATCTGCCATATCACTGCCATATCACTCTCCACGCTGTACCGTATTCAACGACGTCAACGCTGCACCGGAGATGTTGCAAATGCACCTGCAATTGGTTGTGGCCGCCCATG
>CAKNEV010000356.1:0-27836 GCA_930272055.1 Rhizopogon roseolus | reverse complement strand
TCATCAGAATTGTGGCCTCCTTGCAATATCTTGTTCTTTAATGCCAATTTGCTCATGCTTATGTATCACTTTATCTAGCTTTGCCTTCTCATATAACCCTGTGTAATTTTGACCTGATTTTGCCAACTATACCTAGGAAAAGCATGGTCACGCCGATTTCGTGATGCCACAGTGTATGACGGTACCCGTACAAGTGCAAGAACAGCCTGGCAATGCTTACAATATAATCAGGCTCAGCGGAACACACCATTTCCCAGCCTGATGCCCGCCTGGCAACAGTCTGAGAAAGATGTTGTCTATAATATTGTCAGCGCTTCAACCTCGGTGCACTGCGTTTGCTGGTTGAAACGTTGATACGATGTCAAGTACAGCTTACTAATTATGCGAGTACGGACACGTTACAGTCCACTACAAAACCTTTCAACTTTGTCTTGAAATCGTGTTCTAGGGTCTCACTGCGCCCTTGCGAAATGTCAACTCGTTGTAAATTGGTAAAGATACAAGACACACACTGGGGACAAAGGCCTATTTTCCAGAGAGTCAAATTTTAAGTACACCGTGATCAAAGACAAACTGAGACCACCCTGAAATCTGGCGAAAAATCTTGCTTTCATTCTGAACAAATGTTGATCAGCCAATCAGATTTCATTTTTCACAATGTATTCAAAATGTGTTCACCATGATATCAAGTGGCTCAGCTTTGCAAAATTCTGTCATTCCTCATGGTGTGTTCAGATTTATTCCAAAGGACACATTGCCCTATCCCTCCAGTGACAGTCTATTTACCAGTTGTATTATGTCAGCATCCGTGTCTGTAATTCCAACACTTTGACGTATTTTCTGTCCCAAGGCGGATAACGTTAACGTTACGAATGGCATAAGTAGCCTACGAAAACACCAGAATGTTCCTGGTGGAGTTTCCCACTGTGTTGCTGTGCTAGAAAAGTCGATCAAAAGATTTGATGATTTTGCTTGTCCACAACTGTAGTTTGTGGACAGTCATAGAGTTATCATTTCCAATACTCTGGTTTGCCTATAGGGCCCTATGTACACGTATGGTTTGACCTTGAAGCTTGATCACGAAGGTTACAATTTAGGAGGTGATCGTCCCATCACCGCGCGCTCACATCTGTTCGACTTTGTTATGCTCGGAAACTTAGGGGCCTACTTACTACTTTACATCGATTCATAATATTTGGCATTTTTTTAACAACGTGACTAGTGATAGCTAGCAAGACATCGTTTTTAATGATTTGACTTTTTGGCGCACTCTCTGGTTGTTCCAGTTATGCAATGCATTTACCACACCATCGATCCTACGCACCCACAGACTGTCATTCTCGCCCAAAATGGACCACCGGTATTCATCAAGCGCCTTTCTTACCAGGTAGACCAGTCTGGATACAAACCATCAACCCTCATCCTCAGTCTTCGGGAAGATTTACAAGGGGATACTCGCTTCATAACCAATTTAAACAATATGAACGTACATGAGCTCCAAAAGATTCGCTTTTCCGTACCCGAGGAGACAGGTTCCGCTGCACGACAACTTAGAGAGCACGTGGTGGATAGTGTTAGAGAGAGAGAGGAAGTAGAAGAAGCGCGACGGCAAAAGGAACAACTTTGCTTACAGAAGGCGAGAGAAGAGCATCAAGAGAGGGTCCAGGCAAGTAGTAAGATATGTAATTAGACGCCTCTTACTGATTCCGTCCTTTCCTGTGCACAGGTATTCTATCGTTGTCTTATCGAGAAAGGTTTACTCGGCGAAGGTCACGCGAAGGAGTTATCCAACGAGAGTCGGGATTGCCCCCTCTGTTCAGCACGGCTGATGTCGTGTGGGGCGTGTAGAGCCATCTCATGCTCCAGTGGTGTTTGCAAAGCCTCCTCTTCCATTCCCATCGTAAAGTGTCAAACCCATCCTCTGAGGAATTCGTGTACTTCGTGTTTGGAGTCTCAACCGGGCTCTCTGCCCCGCATGGGCCAGTGTCCAATATGTGCGCACTGGTTCTGTTCAACAGAGCTTAGTTGGTGCCCAGGGCGCCCTCTCCCTAATGAAGGCACAGGTGACATTGAACTATCTTCATCAAATATTGGTGTTTCGGGAACAGTGACCCGATTGCACCCAATGCGGCCGATATCCTGCCAATCCCCTGCATGCAAAACGACCAGTGAAGAGGGCCAGAGGGCTGGGCGACAGTGCAGCAATACTCACTGTTGGTCTGCTCCGATGGCCACCAGACTCGTGTGTCCTGATTGTACCACACATGATAGCGTTTCCTGTCCATGCGGTCGATACTGGATGTGTGGTAGCTGCGAGTTGCAGTCACCTTCAAGTTGCTTCGATGTGCCGGTCACATGTCCTCGATGCCACCGTTCTTTCTGTCCGTCGTGCTCATACATTGACGACTGCATGCTGTGCGGACGTGGGGGTCTCTGTAACGACTGCATGGAAGAAGAAGATATCTTAGACGTTCAGGTCGTCAATATCTTGAACAAGTGCGGGAGCTGCGAAGGTCACTTATGCGAGGCATGCAATGATCATAATGAGAGATCTTGTGATAAATGTTACCGAAGGATGTGCATGGTCTGTGGATACAAGTCCGATGTTTGTGAACGTTGTACCGATCGCAGTGATGTCTTCGAGGTGAGTGATTGCGAAAACCTATCCTCGTCATTGAATTCTCATCACCTGCTCAGTCCGATGAGGACGACTTCGGTCTTCTCTCGTTTGGCTCTGACGATGAGATGGCTTGGCACGGCGTCTACTAATATACTCATAATGCAGCGCATTGCTTCAGATGTTATCTTGAAATTTTTGGTGAATTCCTTGTTCACATTTATCTATTTCGGTCACTATCTTCCAGGGCACGTACCTTTGTCAGGCATGATAATTGCTGCCTCTGTCCTAGCACCAACTCCAGTAGTTATAATCATGGCCTCAAGGTATTGGACTATCGTCCAGCCGCCAGCGTTGCGATTTTGTTTTTGGAGGGGAAGGGGAGACTGGGTGCAACAGCACTCGTTGGTCTGCGCCGATTTTCACTGCCCTGATTGCACCACTCAGGATAGCTTTTCCTGTCCATGCGGTCAATACTGGGCCTGTGGTAGCTGCGGGCCGCGGTCTTTTTCCTAGGTTTATAACATGTCATCAGTACCACCCGGTACTTCTATGAGTCATGCTCGTACATCGGCATTTGCGAGTTGTGCGGATATGCAGGGTACTGCATGGAAGAAGCAAAAGATAGCAAAAGATGGCGGAGACGTCGTCGATATCATTATGAAGTTCCGGAACTGCGGGTCTTGTATGCGAGACACGCATTAATCATGATGAGGCGTTGTGTTACGAATGCGACCGAAGGATGTGCAGGGTCTGTGGCGAGTTCGATGTTTGCGATCGTTGTAACGATCGTGGACTCGAACGAGATGAGTGATAGTGAAAGCTATTCATTGAGAAGTTCTTATCACCTGCTCAGGACAACGAGGAATGACTATGGTAAATGATAATGAGATGACTTGGGATGGTTTCTGGTGATGTCACGCAGTGCGTTGCTTCAGACGAAAATGTATTTTATTTCTGTGTATCGTACTAGCTCGCCTGTTTTGTGAACTATTGCATTGTTTATTACATAGTCATTCACGGGGCACGTACTTTTATCAGGCATAATTGATTGTTGCTCTGTCCTACAGCAGTCAAGGGTCCCAAGAATTAAGTTGAAGTCAACCGATGGCTTTCGTCACCTACGAATGCCATCCCTCCTTGCGATGTGTAGCGGCATCCAAGGAATAGATAACAAGCCCTGTGCAGCAGAATATCATTAGTTAACAGTAATGTCTACCATCGTGCGGTCTTTCCAGCGTAATTATCTGTCGAAGAATTTGGTTGCTGGACAGGTTCTTTGTGAAATGGGGAATACGCACGTTCTATGCGTGGCAGGGAGCAAACCAAGTTGCACTAGATTCACGTCTAAGTACATCGTTACGCCGGCGGTAGTGGTATGGAGGAGGATGTGGCAGATACCTTCCCGCCGAGGTACAACGTGGTGTACTGCGGGACGATGTCATCGGCAGTGCACGAATACTCATATCATCCAATGCTGCGATGACGACTAAGATGGGACTGGGGAGAAAGAGATAGTTCATGATTTGCTAGATGCCGGAACCTTGTGGATATTGAAAGCGCAGCCAGGCCGAGATGGGCTAGCAAGATAGCCATCTTAGGCCTGCCATAGATCACTACAAGTCAGTGTTATTGGCCTGTGTGGACACTACATTGTATGGTCGGGCAGTTCCTCATCTTGCTGGTAATGATGGAGTAGCCGCGTTTCATTTTGAGGTGATGGCCATTGATGAAGCTTCGATGAAGGTGAAGTTGCGATGTGTCAGCTAAGGTTCGGATGTCTTTCTTACGATTTTAAAAGTTGCCGCTAGAATGTTCTGGAGGGATGTAATCTCAGCTAGTCTTATAGCTACATAAGTATAGCCTTTGACCTCAGTCTCAAAAATTACGCTTCAGCAGGGTCACTTAAATTGACTGTAGTTCTCTTCTCATCAACCGACTTCGAGCAAAGATGGCGATGCCTACCAGTACTGCGAACTGGCACTGGAAGAACAAAAACGTGACTCCATGGGCAAAGGAATGGTTCAAGCAAGAATTGACAGCCATCATCATCGAAGGCCCCGAAGGAAACGTAGCAGTTTCTTCGGTGAGGGTTGGCGACGGTGATGTTGAACTCGGTCAGCGCAAGTCAAAGTGTGCACTCCGTTCTGCCTGCAATTTGCACATTGACAGCAGGATTTCTGTGTTATTTTCAGGTTGATCACGATATACGACATTCCTATCTCACTGGATTGGCATGGGGCCACGAGTGATGGGACAGAGGTCACTGGAAGTCTTAGTATTCCAGAAGTCTCGCATGAAAACACTCTGGATAAATCACACGATCTTGAAGTGCGTATCCAATATCCGTCGTGCAAATCATCAAGTTGAAGTCGTTTTGATTGTAGTACAACTGGACCCTCAGCACTTCTTCTACTCCTTCAGTTGATGCGCTGTTCGCTTTCGTCAAGGAGCGTCTCCCACCTGCTCTGGAATCTAAGTTCGCTGAATTCCCTGTCGCCATCATGAATACTCATGGGAAGGACCTCACTATCAGCGGTGATCCTAGCCGCGCAGGTACACCGGCTCCTACTGTCAGCGCACCTTCTGCGACTGCATCAGCCTCTACTACCATTCCAAAACCTGCTCCGATCAAACAAACCAAACTCAATACGTCCACTGTTGTACAAGAAGGGAACTTTATGGCCGCTGCGGATGATCTATTCGGACTCTTCACGGACGAGAAGAGGATTCCTTCGTGGACCCGCGCACCGGCTCAGGTAATTTGGAACTGAAGTTGTTGTCTAACGGGCTGACGTGTCCCTTCCGTAGTCTGCAGCTCAAGTAGACACAGACTACTCGATGTTTGGCGGCGGCGTCAAGGGAAAGTACGTGTCACTGACACCAGGCAAGGAGATCGTGCAGACTTGGGCTTTACAGAGTCCTACGTGGCCATCAGGTCGGATATTTTTCTTGGTTCGTGCTATTCCGGAAGTGCTTGAACTTTCATTGTATCAGGTCACTTTGCGACTTTGAGAACAACTTTCGAGCAGTCGTCTGATTCGACGAAAGTCAAGTTTACTCTCGATGGCGTACCGACAGGCATGGAGGACGAGATCACGAGGAATTTGGAAGGGTACTAGTACGTTTGTTTTATTAAGAAGTGCCTTCATGCACTGACGCATGGTTCTCCAGCATCCATGGCTTGAAATCTATCGGGTATGTACAGCTCATAATTTCCCCTTCCTACACAAAACCTTTATCATCCACCCGTCCACGTACTCGCACTTCTTCCAACCCTGCGAATCCCGCAGCTGCTACAGCTGTCGCGATAGCCGTGGTCGTCCTTGTTGCGGCGTTCGCCATACCATACCTCTCGATATCACCGATCAGCTTGCGTTCTTCTGCGAAATAACGTTATTTGTATACTGATAATGTTATTATTTGCTCTCTTGGTTTTTGATATAGGCTGGGCACTGTTCTTTGATCGAGCCGCCCCGCAATCCTGCGGCAAAAGGAATGTATTACAAGTCACATTGTATCCCTGAGGGAGGCTGGTGATGGAGAAGAAAGAAATTGCGCAGTGTAGGAGGATCTCTAAGTAAAGTAGAATCGGGTGTATAGAATTGGCAAGAAATACATACATTACGAATGTGCATGTGCGTTTGAGGTAGCAGTGCCGTAAAGCAGGACCCCAATAGGACCCCAAAACAAACAAATTTGGCCCTCGGTTGAGTTCCCCGTTCTTCGTCTTCACCTTCGAGTCGTTTTCGACATCACCAACTCTTCTTTACTTGACCCTCGTCTCATTTTCCACTTCTAAGTCATGGCTACAGCAGCTGTCGAGGAAATCCGTGCGACGTCCTATGTTGGTTTCGATTCTATCACGCAGCAGATTGAGCACAAGCTCTTGAAACGTGGTTTCCAATTCAACGTCATTGTCGTCGGTGAGTTTGACTACGGTTGTCTTCGTATCTGAGATACTGATCGATACATGCAACAGGACAAACTGGTCTAGGGAAGTCGACGCTGATCAACACCGTTTTTGCGTCGCACCTTATTGACTCCAAGGGTCGGTTGGCGGCAGACGAGCCTGTCAGGCAGACCACTGAGATTCAGGCGGTCTCACACGGTTAGTAGGCATTTTCAAGGCTGCTTCGAGCAGGGTTTACGCGCTTTTACTAGTTATTGTCGAAAATGGGGTCAAACTGCGCCTCAACATCGTTGACACGCCTGGATATGGCGACCAGGTCAACAACGAGAACTGGTATGGTGTCCGACGCGTCGTTTGTACTGTCACTAATTGGCTTTGTGCAGCTGGGATCCTATCGTGAAATACATCAAGGACCAGCACAGCGCGTACCTGCGCAAAGAGCTGACGGCCATGCGTGACCGGTACATTCTAGACACACGTATTCACTGCTGTTTGTACTTCATCAGCCCCACGGGCCACTCGCTCCGTGCTATTGACGTTATTGTGATGAAGAAGCTGAGCGAAGTCGTGAATGTCGTACCCGTGATTGCCAAGGCAGACAGCTTAACTCTGGAGGAAAGGGTTGCATTCAAGGAAAAGGTTCGCTCGTTGCTTTGAGTCGCTCTTGTTCTGAAGTTGACCGACGTTGCAGATTCGTGCAGAGCTGGTTTACAACAACATCCGCTTGTACCCCTTTGATACAGACGAGACTGACGAGGAGGAGATTCAGCTGAACGAGACTATCCGCGTATGTGTATTTCTATTTATGTTTTGTATGACGCGTTCTGACGGCTGGGTAGAGCGTGATTCCTTTTGCCGTTGTGGGTTCCGAGCGTAGTGTGATTATTGACGGAAAATCGGTACTCGGACGGAAGAACCGGTGGGGCGTGGTTAACGTGGAGGATGAGAGCCACTGCGAGTTCATGCATCTTAGAAACTTCCTCACAAGGTTTGTGGCATGCGTACGTATTCCCGGGAGCCGAATCTCACCACGCGGCATCCTAATATAGGACACACCTGCAAGACCTAATTGAGACGACGGCTCAGATCCACTATGAGGCGTTCCGGTCGAAACAATTGCTTGCGCTGAAGGAGGGTGTGCAACAGAGGCCGCCGACCAATCAGTAGATGGCAGGCAGTTCCCTTGGTTGCGACCTGTGCGTGACTGGTTTGCTACCGATCCTAGATGGGAATGATGAACCAGTTTGTGCAGGAAGATTCGGATACCCCATGTGCGCTCATTTATTTTCGATGGAGTTCTTGTCGACATCACCTTCCTTTTGCGTCTCTGATACCTTAATAAAATGGCTTTTCATACTTGTGGGCATCTAAGTATAACATGGCCGAGTCATGGGATAAATTTGTCATTTCGATCAGTTGGCCAGCGCTTCGAATGAAAGTGCTTTGGGATGTATTAAGAGGGACCGGTGATGGAATGAAGCAAGAGATGAAGAATAATGAAATGTGAAGGAGGGGGGAGGGCAGGGTGAGGGGGGGACTCGGGGAGAGGCGTAGATAGGACGCTCGCGAGGAAGGCATTTACATAAGCGGATTAGCGTATATTAGTATTTCGTAATGCAGGAGGCTAAGCAAGAAGTGGTGTTGTCAGCAAAGGTTGTCATCATTTGGATCAATCAGCTTTCGGCGCACAGCTGGTTCAGAGCTCCGTCATTATGTCCTTTTGACTCTTTTCTCCATTTTCACTTTTCCCTGTCCCCGTCCCCCGTCCTATACTGTACAGCGTCACCCATGGCAAAGCGTCGCGCAGGCTTCGCTGCCTGGTATGACAAATTAGCCAATTTCAAAGTCGAATCTCTCTTCGCTCGACATCCTGGCCCGGGCGCTCCTCGCACAGTCTTCGTCAACCAAAATCTCCCAGACACCTACTTCGACACAAAGGGGAGACCCAAGAAGGAGGTGATATTCCCCACCAACCAGGTCATCTCATCCAAGTATACCATCATTACTTTTTTGCCTCGTAACCTCCTCGAGCAGTTTAGACGAATAGCCAATGTGTACGTGCCCACCACTTGCACTGCCTTCCCTCGACCTACCGACTGACCCCCTGCTGCAGCTTTTTCGCGTTCATCGCCATCCTGCAGTTCTTCCCCCAGTTTTCAACCATCTCCCCCGGTCTCGTGATCCTACCCCTTCTTATTGTCTTGTGCATCACTGCTGTCAAAGATGGCTATGAGGATATCAAACGGCACCAGTCAGACCGCCACGTCAACCATTCCCAGGTTCGCGTCCTCGCCGGTGGAGACTGGGTCAACCCAAATATCAGCGGTAAGAAAAGTAGGACCTTTGTCAAGGGGATCGTCCCGAGAAGGCGACCGAAACGTAACGATGTGAACAAATCAGGCGGAAAGGATGTAGAGGCAGCGGCAGCACCACAGGAGCCTCCCCACAATCCTGATATCGAGTATGACCGGATGGACTCCATGGAGGAAGGGGAGCATCATTTCTTTGGGCATGGCGGGGAGAATATTAGACCTCATTGGAAAAAGACGTTGTGGGAGGATGTTCGGGTGGGAGATTTCCTCAAGATTATGGATAATGAGCCTATCCCTGCTGATGTGCTTATATGCGCGACCTCGGAGGAAGAGAACGTTGCGTTTGTCGAGACGAAGAACCTCGATGGCGAAACGAATCTCAAGTCAAGGAATGCCTCTCCTGCGCTCACTGACCTCCGTACGGCCGCAGATTGTGCTTCAAAACTCAATATGTTCTCTGTCGAATGCGATCGGCCAGACACGAACATGTACAAGATGACTGCTGCGGTCACTCGAAATGGGGACAAGTCGCCCGTGGATGTGCAGACTGTTCTCCTTCGCGGCACGGTGCTTCGGAATACGGAATGGGCTATTGGCGTTGTTCTCTTCACTGGTGTCGACTCCAAAATAGTGCTCAACTCTGGTGGTACACCCAGTAAGCGGAGTCGAGTGGAGAGGCAAATCAACCCACAAGTGTGAGTGTCATTTATGTCTAGTTCCTTCTGTATCTGAGTACTCGTTACTAGTCTTGTGAATCTGGCTATCCTAGCTATCATGGCAGTCGTGTGTGCCATCGCCGATTACAAGATTGAAACGGTTAAATTCGCAGAGGGCGCTCCATGGTTATACGGTGACGACACTTCTAGCGACAACCCGAGGATCAACGGACTGATCACTTGGGCTTTTGCACTGATCACGTTTGTGTTCCCGGTAATGCCTCTGATGAAAGCTCATCCGCCATAACAGGTTTCAAAACATAGTACCCATATCCCTGTACATCTCGATAGAGTTTGTGAAGACGTGTCAGGCGCTCTTCATTTACTTTGATTACGACATTTACTACGAAAAGAGGGACCAACCGACCCAAGCGCGAAGTTATAACTTGTCTGATGATCTTGGGCAGATAGAATACATATTCTCAGACAAGACGGGTACATTGACACAGGTGCGCTGCGCTGCTGTGGCATCTGCATCCTCATCATTAATTACGTGTTCCTAGAACTCGATGGTGTTCAGAGAGTGTTCAATCGCAGGACAGGTATATCACGGTGACCCGGAGGAAGATGAGGAGGACAAGAAGAAGTCCGAAGGGAACGGTAAGGAGATCGTTCGTGAAACAAGCAACGACTCGTCCTACGCCTCCAACTCCATGGATAGTCCCCCCAATTACAACGCGCTTCCTGTTCCATCGCCTGCACACGCCACTGCCGTCAAGCTCTCCAGCGGTGTGCTCAAGCATTTCCACGATGAACAGCTCTCACAAGACCTCGCACGCGCGGTAGAGACAGAACCAGAGTCCGAGCATGCTGCCCAGGCGCGCTCGCTCCACGGCTTTTTCTCCGTCTTGGCACTCTGTCATACCGTTCTCACTTCCGTCGACCCCACAACACGCGCGATTGAGTACAAGGCACAATCTCCTGACGAAGCTGCCCTTGTTCAAGCTGCTGCAGACGTCGGGTTCATCTTTCGCGGACGTGAGAAGGAGATTCTACTCCTGCAGACGCCCTTCTCGAAAGAGCTTCAGCGGTATGAGTTACTGAATATCCTGGAGTTCACGAGTGCACGGAAGCGGATGAGCATTATTGTTCGAAAACTGGATGAAGAGGACGGGAGGTTGTTTCTGCTCACGAAAGGCGCGGACAGTGTCATTTTTGAGCGGCTGAAGGCTGGTGGAGATGAATTGAAACGGACGACTGAAGGGCACCTGGAGGACTTTGCCAATGCCGGACTGAGAACGTTGACACTGGCGTACAAGGTTATTCCGGGTAAGCTTTAGATCTTGACTCGTGATTTTTTGACTGAAAATATTCTGCAGATGATGAATACGAGAGCTGGGCTGAGCGTTACCATGAAGCCACTACTGCCCTGGACGATCGTGAGGAGAAGATTGAGGCGGTGTGTGATGAGATCGAATGCGACCTGCGGTTGCTTGGTGCCACTGCCATCGAAGATCGCCTTCAGGATGGCGTTCCAGAAACAATCGCTGATCTCAAGGTTGCTGGCATTAAGGTCTGGGTAGCTACTGGCGACAAGTTGGAGACTGCCATTGGTACGTATTAATTTCCTCATTTTTCTAGGACTTTGGTCTCACAAGTCTTCGATGCAGCTATTGGCCGAAGCACGAATCTTATCGCTGAGGAGTCTAACATTATTGTCATCCGTGGGGGCGACCAAGGTCGCCCGGTTTATCAGCAGATGATTCAGGCAGTGGATGATTTTTTCCCACACAGTGGCATCCTCGACGAACATGGTGCCGTTACTAGCGCACCTAAATCCCCTTCAGCAGATTCAGGCTCGGCATATCCCCTGCGGCGATTAAGCTCTGGGATCCGCGACGTCGTAGGAGACGACAATGGCCGGCGTCCTGGGGGATTTGTCCTTGTCATTGACGGTTCTGCACTGGGCAGTGCACTTCCTGACGATGACCACAAGTCTCTCCTCCTCCGTCTGGCCACGCAATGCGAGGGCGTGATATGCTGCCGTGTCTCCCCATTGCAGAAGGCGCTTGTGGTGAAGATGGTCAAGGATGGTCTTGGCGTGATGACCCTCGCGATTGGTGATGGCGCAAACGACGTCAGTATGATCCAGGCTGCGGACGTTGGTGTAGGCATTAGTGGCGAGGAGGGACTACAAGCTGTCAACTCGTCAGACTATGCTATTGCACAGGTGAGCGAGCAGTTGTTTATCCAACAGCTTGTTGTTCATAATTTTTCAAGTTCCGGTTCCTCAAGAAGTTGCTTCTTGTCCATGGACACTGGTCGTACGCTCGAAATGGAATTATGTTTGTCCATTCATGTCTTGTCTTTTGGCAAAGCTGATACTTGTCGACCTACAGGATCGTCAACTTTTTCTATAAGAACATTGTGTGTATTGGCGTTTTATGGTGGTTCCAGATATACTGTGGATGGAGTTCCGCTTAGTGAGTTATATGCGATCGACCTAAGCCCCTCAGATGCTAACTTTCGTCAAGTGCATTCGAGTACACTTACCTACTGTTCTGGAACTCATTCTGGACGATTGCTCCTGTTCTTGGTATCGGTCTGTTTGATCGGATAGTTGGTGAGCTTGACCTAGGGTAGACCTTTGAGGTTTCTCATGAGTCACACAGATGCGGATGTTTTAATGGCCTTCCCTGAACTTTATCGATATGGTCGCGAACGAACTTGGTTCTCAATGAAATCTTTCGTGATCTACATGCTCGATGGGGTGGTACAGGTACTATCCACCTTTCCTCGAGTGGCATCAGCCCGCTGACATCCATGCAGTCCGTTTCGTTATACTTTATCATTACATACACGTACTTCACAACGACTTCTCGTTCTGATGGATACAGCATTGAGCTATATGAGTATTCAACTGTGAGTTTTATTTCCTCCTACTGGCGTTTTGGTGTTGACGTAATTTTCCTTAGACCATAGTATTTGCCACTGTGGTTGCTGTCAGTCTATTCAATGGTCTGAATACCAATGTTTGGACCGTCTGGGTCTTCTTTGCCATCTTCATCGGTATCTTCATTCTCTGGGTATTCACGGTATGTTCGAACGCTTTCCTTACCACCGTGAGACTGACGTCAGCTCTAGGTTGTCTACAACGAGATCAGCCCAAGGTGGTTCGTCACCGGAGTCTACGGGAACAATTATTTCCTCTTCCGGTCCGCTTATTTCTGGTTATGTCAACCCCTTACCATCGCCATCGCCCTCTTACCCCGATATCTCTATCGTGCATGGCAGCTGGGATACGCACCTGGTGACCTCGAAATGTTGCGATACATTCGGAAGACAGAGCCCAATCTTGACCTGGCGACTCTGCGCAGTGATCCAATACAATACAGGCCGTCGACGCCTTCGAGACGGCGCGCGTCCTCACGCATGTCACGACCCTGTTCACGAGCATCGCAGTCATCCAGCATTCTGTCGCTGGACATTCGGAGAACACAAGATCCCCGCTGTGCAAGTCGAACGGATATGTCCACTGGTATTCGATCGGTGCACCGTGGATTCGACTTTTCGATGGAGGAAGGTGGCGTTGCGATGCGGCGCATGCAGACCAACTTGTCGGAGCGGAGACAGAGCAGCCGGAACCTTGCCTTACCTGTCATAGAGCAGAATTTACCAAAGCGCAAGTCGTCCATGCGCATATTCTCCACTCTCCGACGCAAAAAATCGCCCATTCCAATGAAGGACGACTGATGATGATTTTGGTTTGCACACCATGTTTTTCTGTTCGGATTTGGTTATCATTCATCGCATTGTGCTACGCATCGCTGATCTTCACTCACTTCTCCGCCTCTGTATGGTCGTACTTACTGTATTTGTTCTCCATCTATTTATGACCTCACTACTAAACCTTCACGACAACTCATCCGATGGGTGGGTATCAGGATTCCTAATACACGAGTCGGTAGAAACTACGTTGTAAATGAATATAATAAAGATAGAGCAATGGTCATCACACGAAACAAGGCGCAACACAGTTGCCTTAAACGTCGGGACTGCTGCTTCTTCGCGAGATCTTAACTCTCTTTCTGGGGCTTGGACTGGAGAGGACGACTTCGGCGACGAGCTTGCGCTTCTTTCGGGGAGTTGGTGAATCGATGATGCTACCTTGGGCGCCAAAGGTTGGTGGTGCAATAACGGGCAGGGTATCAGCATCGTCCTCGGATTCACACATAGGGATCTCCTCTTCCTCAAGGTCAGATTCGACAGTATTCTTAGCCTTGCCTCGCCGCGTCCTCGTGTTCCCCTTCGACTTCCTCTTCTTCCCGGTTTTAGGCTCATCCCCTTTACCCTGTTCGCAAACCCGGCACACCTCCACTGCTGCTTGAGCTCGGAGAAGGACGTCAATCCAAATCTGTTGTTCATTGCGCGCATGTTAGATGAGATAACGTGCACCAGAGAAGCTCGCAGATACTGACCTTTTGATTTTCCTGGAGATTATCGCCTGGGCCCTTGACCTCGACGAACTTGCAGTCTCCTGTATCTGCATTCCACACCAATAGATCTGGTCCGCCGGAGCAACGCCCAGCGTAATCTTCACAAAGAAGACGACATATCACAGACAGCATTTTCCCTCCGAGACACTATAAAACGCGTCAGTCATAAGGCATTGCAAAGAGAACGGTGTCTGTACTTACCCGCACTATTTCTGCAATTCCCCCTTCCTCTAATAAATCCCAGTCCACACCTACGCACCACGTCTTGCGTGCTCTATGCTCTGCTTCCACTCGCATCACAATGTCCTCCCCTTGTTCATCCTCGAGTTCCTTGAGCCGTGCCTCGATGATATCTCGTCGAGCGTGGTAAAATGCGTCTTCTGCAATGTCCAAAGGAGCGGTTTGGAAACGGGTCTCGAAGGCCCCTGGAATGGGAAGGAAGATGATATCCCAGAAGAGTATACCAAAGAGGGTAGTGATGATTCTCGTTTCTGAGTGTATGCTGCCGCAGTTGAGTATTCACGCGAGCGCATGGGGAAAAACAAGTAAGGAATAAACATACCCTCTGAACCCCTGGTCCTCGTAACATTGTAGCGCAAGCGTCTCCACGTTCACTTCTAGGTTATCTCTTCCTATCCAAATCGACTTCCCCTTCTCCTCTTTCCGTTCGTTGGTCTAGGACCGGATGAAAAAGTATTCCCGTCAAGCAAACCAAGAGCTTACCTTGTCGCCTTTCCCAGAGAGCGGTATCTCATCCACTTTTGTAGAATCGGGTTTAATTGGAGACAAAAATCTGGTGATACGTCCTGTCGCAGGTGTTAAGGTGTTCCGTCCAGTACGGTCCAATTTTAAACTCGCAGTACGGTGGTACACGCGCACTCCTTCAAAGGAGACGGAGACAGGATGTAGGAGTTTCCCTTCGCTCGTATGGCGGTCTGCGGCATCGAGTTTGAGCTTCTTCTCAAGAGACGTCAAACGACGCTCAAGTTTGGGACGATAGACTATCGACACGAGTCAGGATGCAAGCCTCTCATGTACAATCCCGACGCACCAATGTGTGTATCGTCGTCTTCTAGAGCTTCAACACACGCCAAGAGCGCCTTCTCGGCCCACTCCATTTCATCATCCCTGGGTGCATACTTCTCCAGAATCAGGGCTCGCCGCTCGTACCACCTTCCCCGCTGTCCGCGACGCCAGCGCCTCTGTGCAAGAAGGGACTCCAGGACTCTGAGTTCGTATTCGTATTCCCCAAGGATACCAAGCGAATGCGCGCCTTTACAAATAAGGCGAGTTAGGACATGCCCTATAGAAGTACGTCAGAGACTGGGGTATATCTAGTAGACGGATGATACGTACCGCTTTCGAACCTTTCTAATCCATACCCTCGTGCTTTCTCCCCACAGCCATCCTCACTCTTTATCTTTACGAGAGCCTGCCAGTGTGGGTACACCTCCTCGAAGATCTCCTTCACTATTCGCGCTCCACGCACGCGCGCGGAGTTCGATTTCTCAACCTTGACCGACACAAGCCCGGGCACCTTTGAATCAGATCCGGAGTGTGGCTTACCCTTGCGCTTTGAAGTGGGGGTTATCGAAACGGCCGACAAAGGAGTCTGTGCAGTCTCCGCAGAGGTTGGTGTCTGCAGTTCTCCAGGGCCAACACTTGGCGTTGCCGAAATCTTAAATTGAAGTCCATCTGTGGCTGGAGTTTTGAGTTCCCTCTTGGCTGCTACTGCAGCGAAGTCCCCGGCGAGCACAGCATCTACAAGTTCTTCTTGTTCGAGAGCTTCTTCGTAAGCGAGAAGTGCTTCGCGTGTAGGCCATATGTCTTTCGTACGCGTGGAGGTCACACTTACATAGGAGCGCTTCTTGAACCGCGAGAGCAGGGCAGGCAGGAGGAGACTCTGAATCTGGGATGGCTGAGTCCTATATTATGGGTTAGAACGTGAATGATACAATGATATAAATCAAAAAGAGAGAACGGCAGTGTACGGAGGGAGAAGGGGAAACGCACAGCCTGAAATACATTATATTTGCTCGCCTCACGAACCGGTGATATCCTTCATCTACATGCACGCACTTGCCAACGATGCGGAGGGCAAGTTCCCGTAGTCTTTTCTCAGCTGTCTGACGAAAAGGGAGAGTGGTTTGTCGGAGAACGGTTGCCGATGAGGTGACTAGTGTTGAGGCCGCACCGCCGAATGTTGATTTTATCTTGGACTTCATCGTGGCAAATTCGAATAATGTCGACTGCGTACAGGAAGTTCTGAGAAGAGCGTTGATCATGTCGAGCTTCTGATAAAGGCAAAGATCAATATTGAATACGACAGACACTGCGCAGTAGTACAAATACTCACTTTTGTACCAGCCTTGACTTGCATCTGCTTCACAATGGAGCGGAGTTCGTCGACTCTGAGGCACTCAAGGAGGACAGGAAGGGTCATTTCAGATTCGTCTTTTGCTAGAATAACTGTGGGTTTCGGAAACATATCTAGATGATTCGTATCCGGCTTGACATCATCCATAGGAATATCTTCGAGTTTTATAGAAGAGGGACCAGCAATAGCGTTTGCAGCAGAGAATGTTGCGTCCAGGGATATAGAGACATCCTCAGCTTTGATATTGGACGGTGCAATGGGTGGTATTTGATGCACTGGATGTGCAGGGTCGCATTGTTGAGGTTGTAGAGTGTTTGAAGGCAGAGAAGGTGGTGTGTACACATCATCATCGAAGGTTAGGTCTATTACTTCCTTTTCCTCCTTAACGTCCTCTTCGTCTTTGCCTACAGGGTCCTCTTTCACTTGGCCTGGTATGGCGCATATCTCATTGATAACTTGGATAAGCGCTTCTGGGCTCCCCATTTCTGCTTCGAATTTGAAAGAATCAAGACGATGCCATGCATTGAATTTGCGCAAGAGAAGCTTCGTCATAAGAAACTTTGCATTCGCTATGTGCCTTTCAGTCTAACTCAGAGGCAGTAGATAATGAATAAACCCACGCGAGAGTGCTGCGTATCTCGAGATGTAATCCAATTCCTCAAGGTTGAACAAATGACCCTCAGTCTCAAGCAAAGTCTCGAACATTTCTGAGCGTACACACTTCAACATACTTGAAAATGCAATCCTGAGATACGACACACCTTCGAATAGTTCAACGTATACATTTGGTTTGTTTTCAGATGTGTCTCCTGAATCGGATGGTCCTTCTCGGAGCTCCCTCTCGCATGTTTGTGTTTCGTATGAATCGGGCTCGCCACCAGAGAATATAAGCGCACTAACTGAGGCTGGAATTGGTGAGCTTGGGCTCATCTGTGTTTCCGCCTCGTGAGCGCATTGATGCGAGCGTGTTTAACTACTATCACAACGCGATCACGTGTATTTCATAAACCTCGGCTAGAGCCTAGAGGCGAATCTGAAGAATTATGGCGACAACGCTTGGGTAGAAATACACTGTCTATCCGTGCCGCGAGTCTTGGGTCTGTATGCACAAATACAACATAGTGTTCAATGCAAATGCTTTGGTATCACCACTGCAATGAGGTTGCGGTAAGGTGTAATTCAGGGAGCCTGAGGTGTGAGAAGCTGCAGAATACTAACCATGGTTATGGACCGGACCACGGCAGCACTAGGCGAAAGCGTAGATAAAGGCACTGCCAGGATGCCTGGCTGACGACTCGGTTGAAGGGGCGTTTGAGAAGCTACAAGGAGCAAAGATTCTAGTCCGAGTCAGAAATGGACGTGCGGCAATGCACGATGCACGAGATCCCCTATCAGTTAATATCGATATGTGACTGAAGCATGTTGTACTTATGCATGCATTAGTTGGGGATTCTCTCCAAATATGCATTCATGATTCCGGATCCGCTTCAAGAAGCCCAGGACTGTAAGTGACAAGTATAGCCTCTGCCTGCCGCATCGCGAGGCACCGCGGAAAATGACCAATTTAACTCAACTCGCTCCCGAGGTGTGCACAGCGCAACGTGCATCGATGCATGACTTTCTTCTGCGTGCTGGGTCTCTAAGGATGCCTCCACAATGTCTTCGTGTCATCGTTGTCCTAACCTTCCACCGTCACGTGAATCGCTTAAGTTTTTGTTCTACAGTACAATGTTGTGCGTCGGTGCGATGATTCAAACGAAATTGGAAGTATCGCCTTGTCCTCGCAGTCTCAAAGAGCATCATGTAATATTGATCTAGATTCCAGATCCTTGGAAACTCACCTCATGATTGCTCAGCGATGCAGTTATGTAATTACTCGAAAAGTAATCCACGAGGTTCATGCATTTAAATTCAGGCTGGGCTGAAATGGCAAATTCTTTGGATCATCAAAACGAGCGCGTTCAGCTCGGAGCTGATTATAGAATGAGCAGCTGCCTGCATTTGAATGCCAGACGCCGCTGATGTTGAGCAGCTCTCAAGCCCTGTCCATAGCGCCCAACAATGCAATGATAAATACTCCCCCCCTTCGTATAAATACGCAGGTGCGCCGGACCCCACTAGCTAACGTATACTAATGCGCGACATAAAGAGTCAGTTTAAAGTTTCACAACTTGTTATCTGCGACTTCTGCTCACCATTCTCCAAGTCACTCAATTGTTCCTACTGTTACTGGTCACGGGGTCCCTCCGAGGGGCGTATGCAGTCAACTTCACTAGTTGTTTCATCGACTTCAGAAACAATGCCAATTACACCCTCAATGCAACTGGATTGGTGTCTTCCACTGGCGAACAAGTACCAAACGTGATGTCGGACATTTTGCATGCGTCCGGATTTACCTATAGAGCATGCCTTAATGCTTGCGGCCCGCAGACAGGGATGCCTACATGGGCAAATGTTTCCCAACAGTTCAGCGCGTGGCTATTACCATACCTTGCGCTCATCTCTCAACTGCCTTTCGGTTCGCGACATAGGGTCAGTAACCTTATGTCCGCCATCCTCACTGTCGGTTCACCGGTTCTCGCTGGCTACTCGATGATTCTCACCATCCTCAATGCTAGATGGATCAGTTATCGTTTTGAGAATGTGCTCTTTCCTAACACCAAACATGCCGTCCGCATCCTTATAAGCCTTCAACAATCTCCATTGAGAATCACAAACGAAGACTCTTTGCTCAGCTCTCTCGTCCTCTTGCCGGAGAATGATAATTGGTGGCCAAAAATTGCCGAATTTCTCAACTACACTCACACATGGTCCATCTCATCAGCGACATCCATTGTTTGGGTCATAGTTGCATACCTCTTGACGGTCGCCGGCTCGCTATCGGATGTAAGCGCCAATATCAATGCTAATGGTCAAGGGACGGGGTCGGTGTGGCTGTGGCTTATACCAATCGTCGTGGGTTGGCTGCAGCTATCCCCAAAGTGCGACTATGCACGCGTTAAAAGGGCCATGGAACATGCAGATGACATGGCGTTCGTCGCCATGCGCGACGGAAGTGCCACAAGGGTATGGGAACAATCGGAAAAGCGAGCGGTATTCATTGACACGGAAAATTTCTTGTCTCCTGATGAAGATCTAACACCACCCGTCTATAATTATGCAAGAGCTCTTCCATGGTCCCGTTCGGCGGAGGACGTCTTGGATGCTTTTGCAATGGCATCCAAAAATGCTAGACAGCGCAAGCCGGTCAAAGAGGGCGCTAAATGGGTGAACAAGAGGGATTCCATTGATCCCATGAACAGGTCTGGAAACATATTTGAAGTTGAGGCTTATTGTCACCTTCCAAAGCGGAGTCCCTGGGCGTCAGGGATGTTCTCGCGCATGTTTTTAGCTTCGCTTTTGCCCCTAATATTGCAATGGGCAACAACAGGAGCTGCGGTACTCGTCGTGTGGTTCACTCCTGCTGTTGTAAGTATGGTTTGATGTATTTGCGTGGACCTGTCGCTGACAGGTTATGACAGGGGCTTGGTTGTAGGTCTCTCGGCTACATTCTCTATGGCGTAATGTCCACGATAATATGGGCGATGCTTGTTTGCTCGAGCGTCCTTTCACACTACGCATCTTCATATCCAGACTGCCCTTACTCTGCTGTTCGCCACAGTCACGTGAGGGTATTCGCGAACATCCTGAGATGGGGTGGAAAGTCTTTGGCAATTGTCAATGCAATCTGCATCATCGGCGGTGGGATGCTGCAGTTTACAAATATCTATGACAATTGCTACTGCAACTCGAGTGCGTTAGGGCGTGGGATGGATAATGCATACGCGGTCGTTTTCCCCTCCGATTCACAGGTACACGTAATTACAGCTGCTTGGCTGGGAGCATTGGCTTTGGGTTGCTGTTCCTCTGCGGGATTTATGATTTTTATGAGTATGTTGAATGATGTTCTACCTACGTGATACCTCTGGAGTCTCGGACAATGTATTTTATGTGGAGTTTGATTGCGTAGGCTTGATAATTCATTGTAGTAGATGATATGGGGTCACAAACTCGACGCTATCCAAATTATAAGTGTGTGTGTGTGTATAAAGTAAGTGCCTCGTAGACAACACGACTTTGCACCACTTCATGATTACTAGGCGTTAGCTTGTCGTAATATCTCATAGTTTGTTTTATATCTCTATCACGTGAGCACCACTTAATGTTCTGCCGGTCGCCGAACGTTCACAAAAGTCAGTGAACATTCAATATTCAATCGCGAACGTCTCCATGTTTACGGATTGAACGTGAATGGAAGCGGTATTAGGAGTCCAAGGGAATATATTAAGTAATCAAATAT
Organism: Rhizopogon roseolus; assembly: GCA_930272055.1. Classification (NCBI taxonomy): domain Eukaryota; kingdom Fungi; phylum Basidiomycota; class Agaricomycetes; order Boletales; family Rhizopogonaceae; genus Rhizopogon; species Rhizopogon roseolus. The sequence continues at coordinate 7,126 of CAKNEV010000356.1, read as the reverse complement.
GATCGGCTAATGGTTAGAAAATGTTAGCAGCGCAACTCCCTAGCTGCAGAAAGCTCGAGGCTAAGGCTTCAAAACATATAGCTACTAGTAATACATCACAACAGATACGAAAAAATGGTCAATAACTGCTAGCACTACTCAACCAAAATCTCATCTGCCTGCGGAAATTCTGGATCCTCGGCATCCAAATCCAACAGCTCGTATAGCTCGATCTCAGCATCTAAACCAGGCGGATAACGAGGGTAAAGGCAGAAAAGTAGGTGAGTGTCTAGGCACGTCGGTAATATGGTTGAAATATAGAACACATGGAGATTGCATATTTGTATGTTTACCGATCCTACGATTGTGACAGAATTTTGTCGATTGGCTCGCCTAAATCTTTTCGGGATGTAAGATCGGCCTTCGGGAACTTGGCCATGATCGTCTTACGAGCGGTTCTGCAAAAACACTTGGTAAAGAACAGTGAATCTATCGTGCGCGACTTACTTTTTCGGACTGTCATCAAGTCTGGCATACTCAAATAGTTCCGTGGGGCATTGAAGAGGTCATCGTCGGTAGGATTGGGGTTGAAGCTCGAACCAGTGAATGCGTTCACGGATGTTGCCATAGAGAACATCGATAGCGGTCGTGTATTTCCTCCGATAGCATGTAGCATTCCAAAGCCGCCCGTCTGAGAGCCTCCAGTCGTCATAGGCAAAAAAAGCCTCGCAATGGAGCGCATGAAACTCACATAGACAACCGTAGCTGGCAGAATCTACAAGAAGACATCAGTCGAAAGTTAGATCCATGTCAAGATGCAACACTCACGATGGTGCCTAACAAGTCAATGAAGACGAAGAACCTGATCGAGAAACAGCAAAAGCCGCAAAGTTCAGGAAAAATCACAAGCTCGCACAGATTGCGAATCGTAGAATTGGTCCACCGCCGACGCTGTGAGAACAGATGAACGTCGGGAAGTGTTGAAAAGGAGTGTTGTCAGGAAACGGTCTTCACCAACGGGGAACAAATTCTCCTTGTGTAGCGTGTCTATGTTCCCTTCGGTGTACTCGTCGATGATATGGTTGGAGATGATGATAGGTCAGCCTTCATCTGCGGTACGGATATGATAGAGCGAGAAGCATCCAGGAAGACAAGATACCGAGCCGAACAAACTCTCGAACGCCTTTGATACTAGATAGTGAGAGATATAGTACTTGTATACCTGCGAGAACAAGTAGTAAAAGAATGGGGAAGATCAGTACTATCATTAGTAGGCGCTAGAGGGGTGCAGCCACGAGGAAACTTCATCGAGGATTTGAGGCTGAGCTGCTGACGGTCCAGTATGCTTGATAATGATTATCCTAGATACAGGACAAGCCTAAGGACTCATGGCACCCAATCCATTCACGGTCAGTGAACGAACTCTGTGGTCACGGACTGGTACTGACCGGCAGAAAACTGACTTGCTCAGCGCTCAGTTAAGTAATCACCCTATAAGTAATGTTTGGGCCGACGTGTATTTCAGTCTGTGTTTTTGGCAGCTGGAATTGACGCACAGACCGACTTTGCCACTTTGCAGGTCTACACCTGTGTAGTATTAGTATGCACATGGATTATGTATATGGTCCAATGTGCAGTTGATGTGCGGTGAACTCTGTGAACATGGACCACTGAGCAGTAACTTCAAGTTCATCATGGACTAGCTATGTATGACACTGGTCTACACAGCCCTTCTGACTCAACGCGGCGCCAATATTCACGCATTCAAGACTAAAGTGCAGTTCTCAGTTCTCAACGTTGAATCATCAAGGCCTCAGGCTTCAAGCTTCAAGTTCAAGTCCCTGTATCTAGTAGTCATGTCAGGTCGCACCTCATCCCTGCTGGCATCGACAATTCCCACTGTTATCGCACCAGCAGAGGTTACAATTAACCATGTGTATGCTTTCTCTTCCTTTGTCACTCATCACTAACTCGCTCTTGCAGGCAGCTTCGAGATTTGATCATATGCCCACGAGAGGCGGGAGTCGTCAATTACATTCAAGGACATTCAATTATTGAGCATGACCTTCATTCACCTGAGCTGGTGCGTTGACGTTTATATCTACCTTTATGGGATATAAGGATCACGGAATGATTTCTCATGGCTCCTAGTAGGCACCAAGGCCACTCGCCAATCTTACATTTAAGCCAGTCACCCTCTCCTGCCTAAACCTGGATCTTTCCGACTCCTCACATACACTCCTCGCAGCGGGTGGCCTGCGTGAAGAGATCCACCTCTCACTACACAGTCCTTTGTACAACTGCGCGCTCTGGAATTTCTCGTGCAAGCCCGCTTGCCTCGACACTGGCATATTTGGCAAAAGCAACAATTCTGTTCTTCTTTCACGAGCATATGATAGCTCCCATAAGCCCTGGCTTATCGTGAGTAATAATGATCACACAGTTCGTATCTACGAAGTCCCACTTCTCAGGGAGCCACTAGATCTCGGTTGTTGTGGGACCCTCAGACTTGAGGAGCCTGTGAATCACTGTGCGCGTATTATTTCCGCTGTGTGGAATTAGCTCAATTCTGTGTTTCTTCACAGCTTCGATATCGCCCGACGGCCGTATCTTACTTTCAGTCGGAGACTCGCCCCGGGTCTATCTTCACTCTCTTTCTGGAAGTGCCCAACTTACTTTCAATCGCACTACAACATTACATGTACCGCCGCCGATATCTCCCCATCCAGAGCTAATATGCCTAAGCACTGCCTGGAGTGCCGACGGATTCAAATTCGCTGTTGCTTGTCAAGAAGGAGTTATCGCAATCTGGGACGTACGGAACACAAAACCGTTGAAAGTGCTCAATATAAATTGCACGGGGGATGTCCAAGGCTCCTTACCCTGGAATGGGTCCAGATCGTCCCCAATGAACGTCAAGTTTGGCGGGCGGGCGGGACACGAGATCATGACGTACACTGAGGTATGGATGTTCTCCATTGTTTCCTGAGCACTATGTCGATTTCACTTCTGATTACTTAACCTGAGTGTTGATCGTGATTTATACAGAGCACAGATCTCTTGCACGTCCTCGACGCTCGAACGTTTGAAACCGAAGAAATCATTCGCGTGCCCAATGTCACACCACCTGTTCATCCCGCTGAGGGTGATCGGAGGGTCCTCGACACTGCGGGCACATGCTTTGACCCGACAGGGTGCTTCCTATACGTGGCGACGACGGATGTCATTGCGGAGTGGGCTGTGCATGGTTCAGGGAAACAGCATGGTGGGAGGAATGGACAGCTTCTTGACCGGGGAGCTCAATCTAGAGATGTGCGCGAATTAGTTGTCGACAATTTAACCAATCACTAACTGATCTCGTTAGATTCTGGAAGGCTCTCCCCTGCCTACACGGCAGCCCAACAACAAAGGTGCAGCAAGATATGTCAGTATATTTATATCTTATCTGAGTTTGCTAATTTGACACCGGTATAGGAAAATGACTTCTGGGGGAATGATACAAACCGTACTCGTGGTTACTCGGCTCCCCCCAACCCATCACCTCGTCAACGCAATTTTTTTAACTTCCTGCGTGTTCACCACCGACGTATCAATGCCTTCCAATCAATACTGTTCCAGCCCCGACAGTGGAATTTTGACTTATTCGCTAGAAGAATCTCCGTACATACAGTCGATGTTGCTGCTGCCCGCGATGAAGATGTGAGTTGCTCTTCATCACCAGTATTTGCCCTTCCTTGATAACATTTCTTCAGAGATACGGGATCGCCCCTCTGACTGATGCAGAAGTGGCTGCAGCTATGCAACATGCGGGTGAAAGTTCAGCACAACAAGGCCAAGCCGTCGCAGGGGCTGCTCAAGTCTCTATGCAAGAGCCACCAACACAAATCGCTCTAGGGAAAAGCTCTGCCGTGAGCACAGAAGAAGACTTGGTTGGATGCTGTGGACTTTACCTTGTTCGTCGCCAGTCCACACCACACCGGTGACCGGTGACCGGTCGCTCTGTGCCGCTGACCCTTCGAGTCGGTATCCGTTTTGCCCCATTACATGAATTTCATAATGACTGACATGATCACGTGGTTTGCTTTATATCTCCATCACGCTATGTAGCACCACTTTTTCGCCGTACCAATTGATTTATACCAGTTCTGTATGCTTGTACCCCAATAGATCCCTGAAATATACTGCCATGAATCGTCAACTTTGGTGACCTGCTTGCCGTATCTGGTATATCATATTCTCAACACGACTAAAAGCCACACCTATGTACTTCACAGGTATGCAAAGAAGGACAATATTTGTAGGTTCATGCCAAGACGCAGTCACACCGACTCACACAGGTTTCATACGTTTTACTTAGGAAGGTCTAGTGTTTATGATGGAAGAGTTTATGCAATGGTGGGACACAAAAAAGGACGGTAAAAGAGTACTACTGACTACATTCAGATTGCAAGAAGGTATCACGTCAAAAAAAAAATCATACAAACTAGTATTACACACCTGGTCCACTCATCCGACAAAATCAGGCTGATACTCAGTACCCTTTCCTCAGCCTCTCATTTTCTTCCCGCAGCTTTACATTCTCCTCCCTCAACTTTGTCACCTCCCTGCCCCACTCTCCCATCTCTTTTCGCAGTCCGCGGCCCATCCTCAGCATGTCAAGGTGCAGTGCCTTGACGTCTGCGTGATTCTTTGCCTGCATGTCCTCGATGAGCCCACGGAAGAGCTCGTATGCGCTGCTTGCACCAGAGTGCATAGGGAACGTGTTTGATGGTCGCAGGGGCGACGGAACCCAGGTCGATGCCACGGGGCGGCGAGGAGAGACTTGCATCGAGAGCTCGCGCTCTCGCACCTGTTGCGCTGCGCCTTCTTCATCCTCTTCCACTTTTTCACAAACGTCGGTATCGTAGGCCGCCTCCGCATTGGCCTCCTTGCCCTTTCCTTTGCCCTTGCTTCCGTTGGATTTTGCAGCACCAATTTTACCGGGACCTTCGCTCGTGGTCTCTGTTCTTGCCCTCCCCTCTCCCGCCATGACCCTTGTTTTCTGAGCTCCAGCAGTCATCCCTGCTGCCTGCTGGTTCTTGAAGTTCTTTGCGCTTAAAGGTGTTATTGGGTCCATCGGCAAATCTGGGGACGATAGGTCTGCATGTATATTTTCGTCCTCATTGGCAGGTATCTTTGACCGAGCGGTGTCCCTCGTCTTCGATGAAGAAATAGACACTGTTGAAGCAGCCCGCTTTAATGAAGACCCTCCATTTTTCGCGCCCGCACTCAAGTTCGACGAGGTCTTCGTAACATCAGAACGGGCAGATGAACTGGAAGCGATCCTCGTTTCTTTCACACGCAAAGAAGCCAGTTGAGCGGAAATCGATTTGCCAGGGCCCGCACGAACACCCAAAAGCCCTGCTTTTTGGGAAGATGAAGCTCGTGCAGCTGATCGAGCGGGCGTGCCACGTGCATCATCAAAGATGTTCTCCCGTGATGTAGAAATCCGAGTGTGCGGTACACCAGCTACTAGTTTTATGTCAAGGTTCCTTACAAGGATGCAGTATAAGTGAAAACTAACTGGAATTGCCCGTGCCTCTGCCACCCGGTGATACTAGTAGGGAATTCCTGAGTGGCGAGAATGCGCCACGGCTTGAGATGCACTTGGTCGGCGTGCTCGTCTCCGCCGTACCCTGATTCTTAGGTGTCCCAGAAATGCTCGACTTTGGTGACATCCCGTTCTTTCTTGGCATAGCAGTTGTAACCGGTCGGAGGGGAGACCGCATGTTTGAAGCTACTTTGGTGCGGACACGTGCAGGAGAAGACGCTGCTGACGGAATGGAGGTAGTACTCGATTTTCCAGCTGACGCAGAGGTCGTCTTTAATCTTTTCTGTTTTGTCCATCAGATTGCAAGTGCTAATGAACATTGTGCCGGGGATGCGTACCTGAACAGTGAGACAAACTACGCGCTGTCCAGCTACAGAAACCTTTTTCATGTCCTTGTCCAGTTCTCTGAGATTTATGATCCTTAGACCATCATGCGTCCCAATGTAGATAGCTGCACCCTCAGGCGTAAAAGTAACCGAGGTGATGGGTTCGGGCGAAAGGATCGTCTTAAACAACCTGTGCGCAAGAACAGTGCAGGGATTTGGTATGTAATGCAATTTCACATAAATATATACACGCACCCCTTCTCCTTGTCTAAATCAACGAGGTTGACGCTACCTGTGCTTGCAACTGCAACTAGCGTCTTGCTAAACGGACTGGATGCGATGCCCACCACGTCCTGTCCTGTGCCTACGATTTTCATAGGAGTCGAGGGCTTTGTCACGTCGTAGACCAGTATATCGCAACCTGAACCAAGAAGCAGGCGGGTACGAACATAGAAACCGAACATCAGGGTGGTGATAGACTTTGGAGTGCTTGAGGGGAGATGCAGAGATGTATGTTTCGCAGGAATGAATATATCATAAATATGTACGCCATTTGAAGAGGCTGAAGCAATGAGTGTACTATCGTTCGATACAGCAAGCGCAGTGATCGTTGTTGCATGGGATTCGAATGTTTTGAGCACTTTCGCTGTCCCGGTTGCATATTCAACCACTACGACCTTCCTTCCAATTCCAAGTACTATATTCCCCGACGGACTCACAGTCATGGCGGTTATTTCTTCTTCCTCCCTGGACCGCACATATACGCCCTCTTCTAATCGGCTTTCTGCGAGGACAAAACGATCAATGCTGAAAGGTGAGGTGAGATAGAGAGAAGAATTATCTGGGGACCAAGCTGATGCAAAATATTGATGCGGAAGATGCTGGCTCGCTGGAAGCAAGGAGGGAGGATTCTTGAGGGTGACAGGAGAAGCCAGTGTGAGGGCTGTTGCAGTGACCAATGCAAGCATGTTAATAATTTATCAAAGAGCGGATGGCGGTGAATAAAAATTTGTTCTATAAAACACCTTCCACGCGTTGCACGACGTATGACAGCTGAGAAGAAGATTACAAGTTCCAAAGCAACGCGCGTTGAACTTCAGACGCGTCAGTCACATGACACTCAAGTCTGAGAGTCTATCCCGAAAAGAGGCACGATTCACTGCGGAAACGAGAAATTGACCAGACACAATCTGGATCTGGTTGAGCCACCTATCTGTACGCAATCTGTACG
>CAKNEV010000355.1:0-27852 GCA_930272055.1 Rhizopogon roseolus | reverse complement strand
GAGGAGAAAGACTCTTGGACAGAGCCGAAACTAGCTTGCGAGATTTGATCATAGCTTGGTGCAATCGAAGGGACAGCCGGCAGGACAAGCAGGCGTTGGACGAGACAGACAATGATACACGTGGGGACAGCCGGCGAGTCACTGCAACAAAAGAAAATGAAAGAATCCGCACGGGGGACAGCCGGCGGGTCGCTGTAACAAGATGCGCATGGGAAAATACATCCAGCGAGTCGTTTCAACGAAAGAAAATGATAGGATCCACACAGGGGACAGCCAGCGGGTCGATGTAACGAGATGCGCATGGGAAAACACATCCAGCGAGTCGTTTCAACCAAAGAAAGACGGGATCGCTGCAATGAAATACGCATGGGGGAAAGCCAGCAAGTCATTGCAATGAGAGAAAAGGATAGGCAAGGGGAAACCCGACACCTGGACTAAGATACGCTCGGGGGAAACCAAGCGGGTCACTGCAACCTGAGGGACTTCGTGATCTCCTGGTTTAGGTTCCGGTTACTAGGAACCAGGGCTCATAACCTGTAGGAAAACACGCTCAGTGTTGGGAATCAACGACTAAGGTATAAACAGCGATAATCAGAAAGATAAACTAAGAAACACGTGACTAAACAAAACATGTCCGAGTGCGAGTTGCATCGCCAACAACTAGGGTACCAATTATCAGCAGAATCACCTCTGGAGGTAACCCGTACCACCTGTATAGACCTGCACCATGGTTTTGCGAAACTCCTATTTCAGGATGCTACTCTACGTTATGCGAAGATACTACTCTTGTTGACTGAGACTATATATATATTCATATCGTTAACTGCCAGTGGGCTGCTCGTAACAGTGATACCACCCGGAGGATTCTGCCATCAAGTGTCATGTGCCTCTTCCAAGGTTTATGTAGCAGAGGTTATACTTTGACATAGATCGTGGTCTTTGAGTCCTAGACCTGGATTTTCTGGACGATTAGGGATAGACCTCGCGAAGTTAATTCAGAAGAGTCTCTCATATGTAAAAAAAATCTTAGGAGAATGAAGACAGTTGTTCTTTCTCTACTGAATGTAGGGCAGACCTATATATAGTTCTAACGAAATGCCTCGGCCCATCAGAGAGCTTCAGCAAGTTATGTACAAAAACGACGGTACGATTTCGGTGTTTCTTGCTTGATATTGCCTCTGGCGTTTGAAGCTCGAGAGGCTCCTCGCTAATATATTGATGGTGCATGAGATGACCCGCGTACGAGACAGGATGCCGATTCAACTCATTAATTGCGCTCATGTTATCAATTGGTGGTTCTACCAGCTGTAGTGGAATATCTGTAGATCTACACACGATTTCATTACATGCATCACACATGTTTGCACGGAATAGCACTTTCCCCATTCAGCAACAGTCCAGTGACCGGTTTGCTTCTCCGGTAAATTATCAAGCGTATCACCAAATAGATCGAACTCCCAACAAGAGAGATAAGCTTATGCATAAATTCAGCATGGGGCTTGCCTGGGTGCGAGAACGATTACGACCAAGTACTCACCCCACTGAAGAGCGATGGTATCAACCACCTGTATTGAGATGAAAGCAAAGCGCCTGATATTGGACCGCCTGGAAAAGCCGGATCAATGACAAATAAAGATAGGAAAAACAACCACTCACTGAGCAATCCACCAAATGCTAACCGTTCGCCCATAGTTACAAGTTCCGAAACAGAGGTGCAGAACACGTACAAGTGAAAGCGAAGCATATGCCAATTCGTGCTCTGCATGAGGGTCAACATTGTTACCGTGTCTTTAAAATAAGCTAACCCTAGCTCGGACACCTCGGGCGTCAATACAGTGATCAAAGGGACAAGTAGCGCGATAACTATGATAGTCAGTGATAGGAATTTACATCAGCCGCAATGAAAAACATACAGACTCCATAAAAGTAACCATATAGGACGCCTAACACGATCACATTGGCTATGTCACTCAGAGCTATCATGGATATGATGAGTGCACTGCATGCAACAGCGGCTATGATCGTCAAGTTTAGCACCGACAAATATGATGCAATTATTCCCGATGTGCAGCGCCCGATAAAACCGGCAACATTCATGATCACAAGCTAAATCAAGTTGAGAGTCGACCATGAGAAGACAATCCTGGACGAACAGAGTAGAAGGAGAATTTGGTACTGATCCCATGTTTGACAGAATCCAGTTGTAAGTAAAATATAGGGAAGTAAAACCCTATTTGACACAGTGTTACCCTAGGCACAGTCAGTCCTCAAGTCTTCACATGCCAAAGACAACGTACGCAAGAGTCATTAGGATAAGCAAAACATCGCGAGAGCATTTTCGTGCGACTGCCCGATAGTTCGTAGACGGCACGGGAAATGCTCTGGTGCGCATAGATAAGCAACCGACCAGCAACAAAGCACTGACGAAACCCGCGCTGACGAGAACTCCTCTTGAAAATCCAACACGGTCGTTCAAAAGGTGGTTAAGCATGATCGGATGTATAACGGCACCAAGTGCTGTACCAGACGCAACGAGAGACATCGCCAATGTGCGTCTTTTGGAAAAGTGTTGAGAGATGACCGCCAGGCTGGGGGCATAAACTAGGCCTATCCCAATCCCACCAAGGACACCCTGAACCATAAAGACCTGGAACACATTTAGGTGACTTACTGGCGTTGAGGGGCTACTTACTAAGTAGAATTGACCAGGCTTTGCGAGGGATAAAATAAACAAGGATAGAGACTGGAGCAAAGACCCCACAAGCATCAAATGATGGCTATGGGTGTTTAGCAGTGTGTTATACTAGACGAGTAGCTGTGGTGATATGGTAACTTACAACCATCCTCTGTCGTATAGCGGACCTGAGATCAAAGCAATATTGGCTGCGAGAAATGAGGTCAATGCACCGATCCACCTAATACTGACTTGAGACCACATCTACAGAGTGCAAATCAAATCTACTTACGATATTGTACTCGGTGGATAATCGTTTAGATAGATTCGCGTGTAGAAATCTTCCCGAGTTTGTTTGTCAGGTTCTGGTGTGATCAGTCCTGCGGCCGTGCATACCTTGATAGACTCCAAAAGATGATAGATATCTGTTATAGTGCTGCTAATTGATATGTCCCGAGCGAAACAAGATATCACCTACCCGAAGCCACAAACCTGCATCAAGAAACTGGGTATCGTGAAGGTGAGATGAGCATCTAGAGAAAGATTTGCGAAACAGCTGACCACCCAAAAACAGTTCCCCATGCCTGAAAGCCGCCATCTGGAGGGTCAGCTTCTAAAGGTGTCGGGGAACCAGATGACTGTTTGGATCCTAGCTCTTCCAAATCATCCAGCTTTTCATTCATCGTCAGAGGCATCGAGAATCGTAAGCAAGAAAGGTCTTGTGGAACATCGAATTCTGGGATTGGGGATTATAAGGCCAGTATAATGACCTCATACTAAATGGGTTAGTCGTCAAGGAGGCGTTACATAACTGAAAGGGAGTTAACAAGTCGTTGACGGCGATGTAAAAGATAATATAGGGTCTCGTAAGGTCCACGCCATCGTGATGACTAGACAACGCTGCCTTGTCAGGCAGTTTGAAACGACGGCTTGACTTGTTCGGCTTGTGGTCTGACGGCAGTCTTGAATGTAAAGAAGATCCCATACCCGCGCTGTCATGAAGGAATCAATACGGTTCCACCGGCTCGTACACATAAGGACTAGCTGCACTGATGGGGACGAATACACATAAAGAACCTACCACGAATTCTATTACCATGTTCGGCTTGTGTCTCTCTCAAGAAAAAGAACATTCCATAGCCCTATCATGATCATGAAGACAACCAATGCGATTTTACCGGCACGCATAGATTAGCCGCGCGAGGAGTGAGTACTGACAACTTACCTAACCGAATGTCCTGCGTAGCGCGCGTAAAGGCAGGTAATTTCGAATTCATCACGAACCGCAGGCACGTTGACCATACAGTATTTCGGGAGCGTTACGATGTCTCTCTTGAGATCATAACGTGGGAGTCAGACACCTCAACAACTTTTGTAGGATGCTTCGTGTCGCCTGGTGCAAAGTTAGGTCAGCAGTACTACATACTGTTCTTGAGTGGATGGAAATTTCACATGCGTTAGGAGAGATCTTGCTTCATATACGGCACTGATTTGAAACACAAAGGCCAACCTCGTGAGAAAACAGCATGGTTATTATTTGAGTTTGAGGGGCTCATAATAATGAAAGCAGTATCAGACAACCCTTTCATCCTTGGAATGATCACCGTCAGTAATATGGAATTGGACAAAGAATGACACAAACCGAGACCAATGACTCGCTTACGCAATAACAACGAAGATACTTCACTACAGCTGGAGGAGCTTCATGGTGCACTTGACCCGACGGGCTGTTCTCTCACCTGGTGGTCAACTTGGATCTCTTCCTATACTTCGGTTAGTGGCCACATTGGAATGAGGTACGGATTGCCTACCAGGAAGTGAATGCACAAACTCTCCTTCGACATAGGTGAAACAGGTAACTTCCGAGAAAAAAATGTGCAGTGCATAGCCGGGATGACGTTGGTAAGTAGGTGACGGCGACTTCAAGCTTGGAAAAGATTTGGAAAGCCCAGGGTCCATTTGCGATAGATACCTGACGGCAAGATAACAGCTATATTCCTCATGAGGGAAGCTTTGAAATAAAAAATCTGTTGTTCGGCTTGGTGATTTGACAGCGGACTGTGAGGAAAGGAAATTCAAAATCTGCTTGTCATGAGGACAATCGATACATAATCCACTGGTCACGCATACATAATGGCTTGCAATAAAGGCCGATAATCTACCTAAGGAAGAGAGCTCAGTACGTATATATTGAGTAGTGTCATGAAATTCACTCGCCACATGTTGCGAAGCGCGCGTAGCCGTGGTGTACGTCTGGAGCGTCAGGATGCCTGTCCTTCGTAGTAGAATGCGAGAATGAATATTTCAACATGTGTAGTGTATCCTTGGCTGCCTCGCGCGGGGTCATCAGAAACTCAGGATGACCTTAGGAGCATATTCATTACTCTTGTCATGGGCGGGCAATTCGAATGCACTCTGACATTAGCAATGAAACCTGGCTGAAAAGAAATTACAGAGCATACTGCAGTTGGGTGAGCACAAGGAAGAAAATGTCGATTACGTGTGAATCACATGATCATACAAACAACAGGCGCGCCGTTGTTGGCGTTGAGGTGATCACCCTAGACTGTCTCCCGTAGGCTGGAATGAAGATAGTCGGAAGTTCCTTCTTTACTACATGATTGCCCTAACTTAAGTCACTTAGCCGGTTGAACTCGACCCGGGCTTTCATAGGGCGATTAACAAAGCCATAATTTCTACACTTCCGAGGTCTTTGAGGCTTTACGTCCCAACAAAGCCGACTTGGACACCTAACGGTTGTACCGCTGGCAACCAACTTGAAAACCAACGTCTTGGTGTTTAAGGACCAGGATGCTCGCAAGTTCGTGGTCGGCGTCTGGCTTGCCAGTAGAATCACGAGTTACCCCATCCGTTATGGACCTCGTTAGGCTGAGAAAGATACGTCTATGACTGTCTACATCTGCGATGATTTTTTTTTCATGTCAAACATGGGCTATTTCGAACACTGCATGCCTACATTGGAGCATTTCTGGCGGAATGCTTCGATTCGGCATTGCTTTCTTGATCTCACGCAGCGTTTATGTACCGCGAAAGATATACCATAATAACTACCCAATACCTATTTCACGCGGGATCGAGGCCACGGTCTCTACTCTTCCATTGGGCGCAGAGAAGGAACACACAGTATTCGAAGCAGAGGAAATAGGTCCAACATTGGCCGCACACCTTTCTACAAAACATAACCTAATATTCCCCATCGCCATCCTTATCGACAACCAAGCCACGATTCAAGCAAGCGAAAGTCACCAAGCCAACCCTGGTTCATATCTAGCCAACAGATTCAGTTCAATATTGCACCGTACAGCACGCCCATATGGGGCCACTTTCGACGTCACCGTCCATTGGATACCTGGACACTCAGACGCTCACGGCAATGAGGAAGTGGACAAGGCTGCTAAGAAAGCTGCTGAAGGGCGCCATCGCAGCAGCCCACGTAACTTACTTCCGTCCTTCCTGCGACACGGAGAACTCCCGCTCAGCCTATCGGCGCTCATACAAGCACACCGGGCAGAGACACACGCTCGATGGTCACATCTAGTGCTCAATCACACAGATTCGCATGAATGCGCGCCATAGATCCAGCGTTACTGAAGTGCTCCTTCTTAAAACTCACCAGATCGCTCCCAAGACGACTAACCAGCTTGTTAATTTGCCTTCATACTGGTCACATCCCTCAATAAGTATCTCCACAAACCACATTGCCCTCATTTCCCTCTTATAGAAGATATGGTGCACTACTATCTTTTAGAATGTCCTCAATACCAACATGAGAGGAATCTACTAGTCGCCCCCTAGGAAGGAATGCCTCGTCCATCCCATTCGTACTTGAGGAGGAGGAGGCGACACCCGCCCCCACTCGCGCGATATGTAGATGAGACAGCATCCTTAAAAACAACGTTCGGTGAGGTATCTCGAAAGTAATAGTGAAAAAACCTGATACTCGAATTCCCATATAGATGCAAAAACCAATCAGAACTAGAATCTCGCTCAGACCCACAATCGACAACCATCGTTCCCCACACCCCCACACCTTCCCCCTTACAACACCTACCCGCAAGAAAACCACACATTCCTTCCGAAATCCTCCGATGATCCTAAGATATGTAAGGACTCGTGATCCCCTGGCGACGGAAACCCTTTCTTTACGTCTCGTATCATATTCCATTCTGTGCGCCACTGTCAACATTTCTATTAGAAATCCTGACCCTGCAACGTCACCCCCTTCCCACTACTTATTTAAGTATTCATTCGTGTTGCATATCAAAGCAGAGTAGTGGTATACTTCCTCCTTAGAAACTCACTCCCGGTCCAATCATTCACTTCGAACTCGTACAGCTACACAAAATGTAGCAACCTTACAGATACAAGCACGCACATATAATCAAGTGACAATACGACCCATGACTCGATTCTCCGCTTCGGATGCTCAGGCAGCCGAGCATGCGTTCAGAAATTAACACCACCTCCGACAGACCAAAGTACCCAGACGTGTATCAAAGTCTTCTTCCTTCAATAGATTGTGCGAGTAAAGCGGCCGGCGGGAATGGCGGACTGGTGGAGTACTCCTCATATCAGGGCACTCGCATATATAGAGAAGCATCAGGGCACAGGTGCCCTTAGAGTAGACTAGCTAGTACAGTCCTACGTAGAGCTCCGCTCTGAAATGGACAAAAATGAAAAAAAAAAAAAAAAAAAAACTACCCAATAAGCGTATCTATACCTTTCCGTTGGATACCTCTGGTGTATTCTAATTTTTTTCTGGATGGAAGATGGCTGTTGTTTCTCTTTCACTGTCGAAATCTTTCTAAACAACACCCAAGTGGGTTCCCTCGTTTCTGCGTAACATTATTTTATCCATTCCGTTTGCCCTCGGCGGTATATTATCAAGCGCATCACCGCATAGATCAAGCTCCCGACAAGGGAGATAATCTTATTGAAGAGAATATGATTTCAGCATGGGGCTAGGAATCATTACGACTAAGTACTCACCCCGGCGAAGAGCGACGGTACCAACCACCTATATTGGGATGAAAGCAAAGCGCCTGCTATTGGACCGCCTAGAAACAGTCGCTCAATACCAAATAGAGTCAGAAAAGCAGTCACTCACTGAGCAATCCACCGATTGCTATGTATTCCCGCTTAGTAATGAGTTTCGAAACAGAACTACAGGAGACACACCTATGAACGCCCAGCATATGCCCATTCGCACCCTGCATAAATGATCTATGTTAGGCCATTTCATGTCTGTAAAAAAGCCAACAAGTTCACCCAAGCTCGGACAAGTCGGGTGTCAATGCAATGGTCAAGGGGACCATCACCGACATATCTTGGATAGTCAGCGATCGTAATTCACAATAATGGCGGTGTGAAACGTACAAATTCCAGAAAAGTAGCCATATAGGATGCCTATCACAATAACACTAGCTATATCACTCAGGGCTATCATTGATATGATAAGTGCGCTGCATGCAACAGTGGATATAATAGTCAGATTTAACACCCCCGTGTACGATGCAATTATTCCTGGTGTGCATCGACCGACAAAAGAGGCAGCATTCATTATCGCAAGCTGAATGCAGTTAAGAGTTGATGACGCAATGGATAACCTACAACGTACAGCATAGAATGAGAAATTGGTGCCAATCCCGTGTTTGACGGCATCCAGCTGCAAGTAATACACAGGAAAATCTAATGCGATCAGAAATAATGATCCCCTAGGCGGGCTGAGCTCTCAAGATTCGCGTCATTGTGTGTCCACGTACCCCGCGGTCATGAGGACGAAGAGAACATCACGAGAGCATTTCTGTGCTGTTGCGATATAATTGGCTCCAGAAGGTGTCGGCAGTGCTCTCGTGCGCATGGATAAACAAGCGATCAGCAGCAAGGTACTGACGAATCCAGCACTGGTGAGGATACCTCTTGAAAAGCCAAAACGGCCATTCAAAAGGTGATTGAGCATGATCGGGTGTATGATGGCACCAAATGGTGCACCAGATGCACCGAGAGACATTGCTAATGTGCGTCTTTTTGAGAAGTGCTGAGAGATGATCGTCATGCTTGGAGCATATGCAAGGCCCATCCCAGTTCCACTGAGGACACCTTGAACCATAAAAACCTAGTGACACATTAAGGAAACCCATCAACGAGATTGCCGGGGTTACTCACCAAGTAGAACTGGTTAGGCTTTGCGAAGGACAAAGCGAACAACGATAGTGATTGGAGCAACGAGCCCACAATCACCAATGGATAACTGTCATAAATTAGTACCGAACAACTCCTTATGATCTTGTGCTAACTTACAACCACCCTCTATCGTACAACGGGCCTGAGATCAAGGAGATACCATCTGCGAGGAACGCCGCCAATGCACCGATCCATCTGATGCGGACTCAGATTATAAATTGCTGGACATAGGCCCACGTACGATATTGTACTCGGTGGATAGTTGGTCATATAAATTCGTGTGTAAAAATCTTCCAAATCCGTTGGCGGCCGCGATAAATCACGTGGCTGCTGCGTACCTTGATAGACTCCGAAAGATGATATGTAACTGTTGGTGCTTTAATTGATGTCACGAACTAGATGAGCTAGAGCCTACCCGAAGCCACAAAACTGGATCAGAAAACTGAGTATCGTTTTTTTTGAAGGTGGGGTGAACAGCTAGCGGCATATGTGTGAGAAACGACGTACCATCCGAAGACGGTTGCCCATGCCTGAAAGCCGCCATCTGGAGGGTCAGATTCAAAAGGTGTCAAGGAATCAAATGACTGTTTGGGTCCCAGCTCTTCCAGCTTCTCGTCTACCACGAACACAGCTCTGACTTTGGGCTGTGTCATAGACATCGCAGAAAATGATAGATCAGCAAAGGTATAATGTGAAAAGTAAACAACACGATGGCAGACTATAAAACCAGCGTTGACATTAAAACCATGCCAGCATTACATGACCGGACGGGGTTAGCAAGTAGTTGACGGCAACTACATGCATAAAAGAATTCAAGAAACCCAATTGAGTCTTAGACCTCAGACCTCAAGGTTCACATCATTGTAATGAATAGACACGGCACGATAACCGCTTCCTTCGATCAATAAATTTGACGTCGGTTTGTATGCTTGACAACAAGCTCAAATGCAAGGAAAATTCCATATCCGCCTTGCCATGCAGGAATTGCAAATGCGGTTCCACCTCTACGTGTACATAATTATTAGTCGCACAAAGAGTGAATGCACCTAATGGAACTGACTACAAAGTAAAGGAGGCTTGACAGAAAATCGTGTCATTACATATTGCAATTGTACGGGATTTCTGGAACACCGTGATCATGACGATGCGGCCACTTCTTGATTCTTGAAGCACAATACGGGGAGTCCGATACCCGTCAGCACACTTCGTAGGATTTCTTGTAAGTTGCATCCTTGAATCCCGGCTGCCTAGCGCAAGGTCACCATCAGCAACATCAGTGTGTCAGCAGTACTAGTAGCACATGTGTTATTCTTGAGCAATGAACTGACAATTGACGTCTGCTTCAGGCATTGGCGCCAGCCTAGTTGGGCACGGTGGGATTTGGAGACCCAAGGTCCATTAAAATTTACGGCCAGGTAGACGAGCAGGGCACGTTCTTGATTCTTCACATCGCTGACGTGTGCCAGTTCACTTTAGAGAACGGAGAATAGTTGTGATACACCATGACGTTGGGTACACGTAAGTCCAGTAATTCATGATTGTTTAGGCCGCGTGAAAATGTACGATTACATTAGTGACCGCCAACTGTTCCCATCACTTAAAATCCGAGTCAGTGTTCTGCCGGTCAGCGAACGTTGGTGAAGTTTAGGCAACTGTTTAGCGTACGTTCAAGGGTGAGCGTTTGAACTTTCCCATGGATGCAATCTAATATATCCCTTGCCTCTCAAATGCGGTATGCTGATGTTGTTCGCTGTTTCCTGCTGGCGTAGGCGCTTCGGCTGAAGTTCGAGTGTGCTCCAAATCACGATCTATTGTGCCAGCATTCTCGCCACAGTATCAGCGCTTCAGCCGCCTTTTCACGACACGTTGCGTACATGCTCTTCATGAATATACATCTTGATTCTTGAGTTCTGCGAGGAGTGTGGGGTTTTTCGTTGAGGTCGATTTCGCCATTTCGTAAGAACTGCACCAGACATACTGAAGAGGCGTTCGTAAGAAGCGGAATTTGGACAGATGAAAAGAAGACGTTGTGCAATAGCATGAAGCGATCTACACGCTGAACCTGGATGTGACAGTCCCCAGACATCGATTTGATCGACTGTACAACCATCCTTTCCTGCAAGGGATAATAGTACAGTTTTGTAGATGTCCATGTTGAACTCCAAACATATGACAGGACCAGGATTCGAACCTAGGCCTTCCCAACACCGGGGTTGATGGGGGTATTCTAAGCAGCCGAGGAACGAGGCGGTATAGAATTTAGACTTTGCCAGTGGCGCGGTAGTGCGGCACGCGGCTCTCTTGTATCTGCACTGCGTTGTGCTTGGCCCGCTCTCCAGCGGGTTCCGGCCGGCCTGCTGCCTTCTGCTTTTCTGGCTGCGAGGTTGCCCACCCGCCCTCGCAGCTCACCTCAGATCATCTCACAGGCTAGGGCCACTCTCAGGCCAGTTCGTCCTTCGGGGCGTTCGCCCAAATCTCAATAGCATTGCACTCTGTGCATAGCATCCCCTTTCCTCTCACTAAGAATGTCGTCACGAGAGCAAACACAAAGTCAATAAACAAGGAGAGAAAAAAACAAAAACCGGGGGCGCGCTTAATCGCTAGACTACCCAGCCATTCCAGAATCACTTGTCCAGGTGTGGATTACACAATACAACAGTCCATATGTGCGAAATCATGAGCATCACTCAAGTACAAAATCCATAAAAAGACCAAGATTCAACTGGCACTGGAGCATCCTGACTCATTGTAAAAACAACGCCAGAGACGAGCAAATGCCAAAAATCGATGCGAGCCTGCCTTGCACGAGTTGTGACTCGTGAGAGATGTCTTTCTTTTTTTCTTTTTTGGAAAAGCGCATGTTTTATATAGCAACCGACACTGTCTAGCTCTAAATAAACGCTTATAGCAATGCCGAGGCATCGTCCGAGGAAAAATGCATTTATGCACATTCATTGGTAAAGGAGTAGTGTGGGACTCAGTATCTACCTGGTGACCCCGGTCTGCGGTGGCCTCCCACTAAAACCTCATACTGTATCATTCGTGAAGCTATTCGCAACAGTAATACCACGTCCCCGATGGACGTTGCCATCTTGGATGGGCTCTCCTCCCGTCTGAAAGAACTCCCTCTCGACCATAACACGGGCGGAGTCCCACATGGCTTAGTTCTTTCGTCAATATGTATCATGCACGTATTTACATACAGTTGCACTTCCCCTCGTTCGCAGGAGTCTACTCTAATTCAACGCAAATATCCACCGGCCAACAAAACCCAAGGTTCTGCGTTGCCTAACTTTTTGTCTTCCGTTTATCCTCGGCGGTATATCATTAAGCGCATCACCACATAGATCGCACTCCCGACAAGGGAGATACACTTTTTGTGGAAGATAAAAATGTCACTATGGTGCTTGTCGAAGTACAGGAATAATTACGACTGAGCACTCACCCCGCTAAATAGTGTCGGTATCAACCACCGATATTGAGATGAAAGCAAAGCACCTGATATTGGACCGCCTGGAAACATCCTTGAATGACAAATAAAGACATGAGATCTACCACTCACCGAGCAATCCAGCAAATCCTAATCATCGATGCTTAGTCGTGGTTAAGGAAGAGTGCTACAGGACACACCAGCGAAAGTAAAGCATATACCCATTCGTGCCCTGCAATGGTGGGTAAGCACGACCGGTTAGACCATGTCTGCAAAAGAATTTCTTACCCTAGCTCGGACAAGTCTGGCGTCACTACAGCGACCATCGGGACGAACAGCGCGAGATCTTAGACAGTTAGTGGCGGGAGTTAACAGTAGCGGCGCTGCGAAACATACAAACTCCGGAAAAATAGCCATATAATGCACCTATCACAATCACACTGGCTATGTCACTCAGAGCTATCATAGATATAATGACTGCACTGCATGCGACAGCTGATATGATCGTCAAATTTAACACCCCCGTATAAGATGCAATTATTCCCGTTGTACAGCGCCCGATAAAAGAAGCACCATTCATGATTACCAGCTAAATCGAGTTCAGAATCGGCGACTAAGAGGATAACCCTCAACATACCGAGTAGAATGAGAAATTGACGCCAATGCCGTGTTTGATAGAGTCCAGTTGTAAGTAAAATAGAGGGAAGTAGAACCCAGTCTGAAATAGTGTTGTTCTAGGCAACATCGGTCCGCAATTCATCACATGCCAAAGAGAACGTACGCAAGAGTCATGAGGATAAACAGAACATCGCGAGAACATTTTCCTGCGACTGCGCGATAGTTCGTAGACGGCGTGGGCAGTGCTCTGGTGCGCATAGATAAGCAACCAATCAGCAACAAAGCACTGACGAAACCCGCGCTGGCGAGAACTCCTCTTGAAAATCCAACACGGCCATTCAAAAGGTGATTGAGCATGATCGGATGCATGATGGCACCAAATGGTACACCAGACGCCACGAGAGACATCGCCAATGTGCGTCTTTTGGAAAAGTGCTGAGAAATGACCGCCATGCTCGGGGCATAAACTAGGCCTATCCCAATCCCACCAAGGACGCCCTGAACCATAAAGATCTAGAACACCTTTAGACCAATTGTTGATGCAGTTCAGGGGCTACTTACTAAGTAGAACTGACCAGGCTTTGCGAGGGATAAGATAAACAAGGATAGAGACTGGAGCAAAGACCCCACAAGCATCAAATGACGACTGAATGGTTAGCAGTGCTATACTAGATGAGTAGCTGGGGTAATATGGTAACTTACAACCATCCTCTGTCGTACAGTGGACCCGAGATCAAAGCAATACTGACTGCGAGAAATGAGGACAATGCACCGATCCACCTAATACTGACTGAGACCACATCTGCAGAGTACAAATCAAATCTGCTTACGATATTGTAGTCGGTGGATAATCGTTCAGATAGATTCGTGTGTAAAAATCTCCCCGAGTTTGTTTGTCAGCTTCTTGTGTGATCACTGCTGTGGCCGATGCATACCTTGATAGACTCCGAAAGATGATACATATCTGTTATAGTATTGGTAATTGATGTCCCGAATGAAATAAGATATCACCTACCCGAAGCCGCAAACCTGCATCAAGAAACTGGGTGTCATCGTGAACGTGAGATGAGCAACCAGAGAAAAATTTGTGAAGCAACTCACCACCCAAAAACAGTTCCCCATGCCTGAAAGCCACCATCTGGAGGGTCAGCTTCTAAAGGTGTCGGGGAACCCGATGACTGTTTGGATCCCAGCTTTTCCAAATCATCCAGCTTTTCACTCGTCGTCAGAGACATCGTGAATCGTGAGCAAGAAAAGCTTTATGCAACATCGAATTCTGGGATTGCGGATTATAAGGCCAGTCCAATGACCCTCATACTAAAGGGGTTACCTCCAAGATGCGTTACATAATTGGAAGGGAGTTGGCAAGTCATATTGACGGCGATATAAACGCATAGAAGAAGGTAAAATAGGGTCTCGTAAGGTTCATGCCATCGTGATGATTAGACATCGCTGCCTTGTCAGGCAGTTTGAAACGGTGCCTTGACTTGTTCGGCTTGTGGTCTGACAGCAGGCTTGAATGTAAAGAAGGTCATATACCCGCGCTGTCATGAAGGAATCAATACCGCCCCATCGGCACGTACACATAAGGACTAGCTGCACTGATAGGGGCTAATGCACCTAAGAGAATGTACCACGAATTCAGTTACCATGTTCGGTGTGTGTCTGTCTCAAGAAAAAGAATATTCTATAACCATATTATGATCATGAAGACAATCAATGCGGTTCCACCGGCGCGCATAGATTAGCCGCGCGAGGAGTGAGTACTGACAACTTACCTAAGAGGAGGTCCTGCGGAACGCACGTGAAGGCAGATAATTCTGAATTCATCACTATCGCAAGCACATGTGACCATGTAGTATTTCGGGAGCATTATGATGCCCCTCTTGAAATCATAACGTGGAAGTCAAAAACCTCAATGACTTTTGAAGGATGCCTCGTGCCGCCTGGAGCAAGGTTAGGTTAGCAGTAGTATATACTGTTCTTGAGTTGATGGGAATTTTACATGCGTTTCAGGAGAGATCTTTCTTCATACATGACACTGATTTGAAACACATAGGCCGACCTCATGAGAAAATAGTATGGTTGTTATTTGAGCCTGAAGGGCTCATAATAATGAAGGCAGTATCAGACACTTATCGGGCGCGCGTAAAATGATGTATCCGTCATACGATGCTGGGGTACCGTCCCCGCTACCCTCACCAGCCGAGGCTCGACAGCAATGACAACCATTTCATCCTTGGAATGATCATCGTCAGTAACATGAAGTTGAACAAAGAATGACACAAACCGAAACCAATGACTCGCTTGCGCTATAACAACGAAGATACCACAGGAAGAAGCTCATGATGCACTTGTCCCCACGGGTTATTCTCTCACCTGATGTTCAACTTAAATCTCTTCATAACGGATCCTACGGCGTTCGGGTTCTCCGTAACCGTACCTCACCGTAAGTTTACAGTTTTAGCGGCCAGGTACATTGGAATGAGACAAGGAATGGATTGCCCACCAGGAGGTATGCGCACGAACTCTCTTTCGACATAGGTGAAACAGTCCGCAACGACCTCTTGAAGCTTGAAGCTGGTTGGTTTAACATCGAGAACGGCATTTTTTCTCGGCACTTGCCTGTCAAACATGACAAAAAGTGAGTCACGTGCGATAACGAAGTGGCCTTGCATGGCTTTGTAAGTCAAATGAGGGCAGCTGATAATCAGGTGTGTTGATCCTAGTCATGGGGAATCCTGTGTGCGTATAGATCTGAATCATCCACCACCGGAATCTCCGAGAAGGGTGTATAAACGTTAATTTATGCCCAAAATTTGGCCGTACCCAAAAACAGTGTGGGAAAATTCAATTGAAGCTGTTTTTGGACGTCTTTTGACATGGAGAATCCAAATCCGAAGGCCGTTTAGTGCCAAAAAATCCCTCGGCCCGCTAATGAAAATTGTCGATTTTGCGTATGCTGATACTCGTACCACAACCACATGACCGTCTGTCAAGCACGATACCAGACCCTTTCAATTCATTGTCACTTGTCAAACCCTGTCTTTCATCACTACTCTTCCATTCGTAACGCCACCGTCTTCTACCCGTCAACAACTCTTATATCATCATCTCTCGTTATCCTGTCAAATAAACCCTTCAGCTACCACTCTTACCGATCGTAAACAAGCCACTTGGCTTTAGCTATACCCGGATGACTCGCCATTCCTCGCAGTATAAGTTGCGCATGTACAGTCCTTATTAATGGGGGATAATCATGGTCGAGAAGTAGAACGGAGTAAAGGACATAAGTGGTACCATTACTGAACTTGATTTGGACAAAGTACTCATACCATTGTCGACTTCAGCACAAGACAAATTTGATGAAGATCATTCTTACACCAGTCTCTCCTATGGGAGTCATTACCATCCATGAACTGCAACGGTAGTATAACTCTGGAGGGTAGTTTGTATTTGGCAGAATCCCGAATCGAGACGTGAAGTTCCTTGGTAATGGATCTATTATTACTATTAGACTCCGAGCTACTCAATAATCCTTACTCGTACTGCACCCTCCACAATGACCAATTAAGCCTTTGATCTCAAAGGCAATCCGTTCTTCCTCATGCACAGACCACAACTCCTTATTCTGGACAGACATCTGGTATGCCGTCCAATCCGTTTCGTTCCAGAAGACCAGTGTTCTGGAAAGAAAGCTAGACTTCGAACAAATCCACGTCCGAGTTCGTATTAAATTGTACTTGATGTGTCTTTTAGGAAGCGGTGCGTCTTGCCATCTGTGAGACGACCAGCGAACCCGTTTCGAGGACACGAGAAAATATCACCTCAACTTCCTGAAAATTCTTTCCTTGTAGCGCTAGTCTATCGTATAGCTCTCGGCGTCGGCGCATGGTCCCAGTAGTTTAACCTTGATGTTACCTGCGATAACATCGACGGAGTCATATCAGGTGCTCTCACCCAGGCACGTCCCTGACACTGATGAAGTACGTCGTCTTTTTTTGATTCTGGAGGGGGGCCAAAGAACATAGCATGGGTAGTTTCCAAGACAAGCGCGAGGGATAGCCAACACAGCATGATGAGAGACAGCATGTATAAGATAAAGTGGCGCCATGTTGGTGCCGGTCGTCCTGCCTTCATAATCAACAGCGTCTCTTTGACTAAGAGGAAAGGGACGAATTGCATACGTAGATGCTCGCATCTAATCACTAATAGTTTTAGCCACTAGTACTGTTCATCATGAATCAGTGGTGATTGTTGAATGTGCGGTTGTCGGTTGTGAAGGGCGACTCACACTCAACAGCAAAGATGACTCGCTGGTGATCATTGGATGGCTCGGAGACAAATCGAACGATGCTGCCACCATTGCCTCAGTAGAGTGTGACCGCCGACGCTGGAATGGTGGTAGAAAACTTCTACGGATAGTCAGTCTACTACAATTTGATGGAGGGCCAGAAAGTGAGCAGAGCCCAAGGCGATGGACAGCATGATGAATGGTTTCGTAGAATCATCCCATTGATGGTGGAGTGAAAAGCGGTGAGCCGTAGTTTAATAAGTGCGCTGGGTCGTGCTCACGATAGCCTTACTAAGTATACTATCCTTCGTCAACAGTCGACGTCTCTCGGGACTCTCTCCTATAGTCGGGCACGTTCTATATCGTGTGCGTAGTAAGCCTCGAGCTGTTGGAGATAACGCCAACGGTCTACAACGGTCATTTCCTTCTTTGGTATATATTAGTCATCCTGGACTTCTCCGTCTACACTACGAATGTTGTACTGTTCCCTCAGTCTTTCTATAGACGAGACTGGGGTATAGTGGTACTTACACCGTTGTGTGTCTAGCTCGGAAGCATATTTCTACACGAGCTCGGTCCGTAAAAGCACCACTTGCTGAACATCACATGCCTCATGTTCCTCCAATCTCATGCTTGCAAACTTGAATATTTGACTTCTTGACGCGGAATACACAGAAACGCAGCTGCTCCTATAACGCATGGCCCCCGGTTGTCTCTCAAAATAACTCGGGCCAAGTGCACCGTATTACCCATCTGGTTCTACATTAACGCACCCAATGGCTCTGAAGAGATATCACTCACCTTCGATTGCAGGTTTAGGGTTCGTGTGACTGCAACTCACCCTCGGGAGCCTGTCGGCTGGCTTCTCCGGTCATCACGCCCGGTCGATGACCCATAATAACAGTATTTCATTTCGTACCGGTCTAGCAGGGGAAGGTTCAAGGTACTCGCACATTCCTCCTTTTTCTCTTTTGTTCAAGGAACTATGTTGCACTGAAACTCATGTAAGAAATACGTCTTATAGATTAGAGTCATCCCTGGTCTTTTTACCTGAACATCGGGAAGAAGAGTATGGACACAATATTACCACGCGTAGCATGATGCCTAACATACGATAGATCAGAAAGCCCGGAAAATTTGTTGAAAAGGCGTCAGCGCGGAGTGCCATGCCTTCCGTATTGCGCCTAGAGAAGTCATTCTATTCAACCACGGCACCCTGCGTGAATAGTAAGATCTAGACTTGACTAGTTTCACACAGCCATACACGATGCTGCCTGCCCTGGCGTTGAATTCTGGTGCTCTGTCAAACCACAACCGAAGCTAGGATATGTATCACGTGAATGTTAACTGTAAGTTGTAGAATGTGGAGGGAGACTCGCGGCGCAGCGAGCTGACGATTCAGCTACAGGTAGCACGGGTACGTGATATCTGCAACATCTCTTTTGTGTAAGGAGGACTGTTGCATGCTGACGACATTGCATAGTCGATTGGTCGGCCCTTCATTAGACTGAGGTTATATCTTTCTGGTTCTCGCCCGCTCCTACCTGAATCTTCATAACCGTCACAAGTCGGAAGTTCCCCCGTTACTACATCATTGCCCTAACTTAAGTTAGTTACTGGGGAACCGGTTGAACTCGAGCCAGGCTTTCAGAAGGCGATTAGCAAAGCCATAATTTCCACACTTCCGAGGTCTTTGAAGCTTTACGCCACAATAAAGCCCACTTGGACACCTAATGGTTGTACCCCTGGCAACCAACTACCAACATCATCATGATGCCCAGGGATCACAATGCCGCAATTTCGTGGTCGAGTCAGTCACTCGTCTGGCTTGCCAGCAGTATCACGAGTTACCCGTCCGTTATGGACCTCGTTAGGCTAAAAAGTTTACGTCAATGACTGTCCACATCTGCGATGGTTTTTTTCATGTTAAACATAACACATCTCGAACATTGCATGCCTACGTTGAAGCATGTCTGGCGGAGTGTCTTTATTCGGAATTGCTTTGTCGATCTCAGCATTTATGTACCGCGCAAGACATACCAACTCACAATAATTGCCCAATAAGCGTCTCCATACATTTCCGTTCGATACTTCTGTTGTATTGCAAATTTCTTCTAGATGGCAGATGGCTGTTGTTTCTCTTTCACTGTCGAAATCTTTCTAATTTAAATGAACTCAGAACAAAACGCAGGTGGGTTCCCTCGTTCCTGCGCAACATTATTTTATCCATTCCGTTTGCCCTCGGCGGTATATTATCAAGCGCATCACCGCAAAGATTAAGCTCCCGACAAGAGAGATAATCTTTTTGAAGAGGATGGGATTTCAGCATGGGGCTATGAATCATTGCGACTAAGTACTCACCCCGGTGAAGAGCGATGGTACCAACCATCTATATTGGGATGAAAGCAAAGCGCCTGATATTGGACCGCCTAGAAACATTTGCTCAATACCAAATAGAGTCGGGAAAACAGTCACTCACTGAGCAATCCACCCATTGCTATTTATTCGCGATTAGTAATGAGTTTCGAAACAGAACTACAGGGGACACACCTATGAATGCCCAGCATATGCCCATTCGCACCCTGTATACACAGTATACGTTAGAGACCAGATCATGTCGGTTAAAAAAGCCAACAAGTTCACCCAAGCTCGGACAAGTCGGGTGTCAACACAATGATCAACGCGACCATCATCGAGGTGTCTTGGATAGTCAGCGATCGTAATTCGCAACAATGGCGGTGTGAAACATACAAACTCCAGAAAAGTAGCCAAATAGGATGGCTATCACAATAACACTGGCTATATCACTCAGAGCTATCATTGATATAATAAGTGCGCCGCATGCGACAGTGGATATAATAACCAGATTTAACACCCCCGTGTACGATGCAATTATTCCTGGTGTGCATCGACCGACAAAAGAGGCAGCATTCATTATTGCAAGCTGAATGAAATTAAGAGTTGATGACGCAGAGGATAACCTAGAACGCACAGCATAGAACGAGAAATTGGTGCCAATCCCGTGTTTGACGGCATCCAGCTGCAAGTAAAATACAGGGAAGTTTAATCCAATCAGAAGTAGTGCTCCTCTATGCGAGCTAAGCTCTCAACATTCGCGTTCGCGTCATTGTGTGTGCACGTACCCCGCGGTCATGAGGACGAAGAGAATATCACGAGAGCATTTCTGTGCCGCTGCGATATAGTTGGCTCCGGAAGGTGTCGGCAGTGTTCTCGTGCGCATGGATAAACAAGCGATCAGCAACAAGGTACTGACGAATCCCGCACTAACGAGGATACCTCTTGAAAAGCCAATACCGTCGTTCAAAAGGTGATTGAGCATGATCGGGTGTATAATGGCACCAAATGGTACACCAGACGCAACGAGAGACATTGCTAATGTGCGTCTTTTGGAGAAGTGCTGAGAGATGATCGTCATACTTGGAGCAAACGCGAGGCCCGCCCCGGTCCCAGTGAGAACACCCTGAACCATAAATACCTAGTGACACATCAAGGAAACCAATCAAGGAGATCGCCGGGGCTACTCACCAAGTAGAACTGGTTAGGCTTTGCGAAGGATAATGCGAACAATGATAGTGATTGGAGCGACGAGCCCACGATCATCAATGGATAACTGTCATAAATTAGTACCGAACAACTCCTTATGATCTTGTGCTAACTTACAACCACCCTCTGTCGTACAACGGGCCTGAGATCAAGGAGATACCATCTGCGAGGAAGGAGGCCAATGCACCGATCCATCTGATGCTGACTAAGAGTACAAACTGCTGAGCATAGGTTCACGTACGATATTGCATTTGGTGGATAGTTGGTCATATAAATTCGTGTGTAAAAATCTTCCAAGTCCGTTGGCGGCCGCGGTCAATTATGTGACTACTGCGTACCTTGATAGACTCCGAAAGATGATATGTAACTGTTGGTGCCTTAATTGATGTCACGAACTAGATAAGCTAGAGCCTACCCGAAGCCACAAAACTGGATTAGAAAACTGGGTATCATTTTGAAGGTGGGGTGAACAGCTAGCGGTATCTGTATGAGAAACGGCGTACCATCCAAAGACGGTTGCCCATGCCTGAAAGCCGCCATCTGGAGGGTCAGATTCAAAAGATGTCAAGGAATCAGGTGACTGTTTGGGTCCCAGCTCTTCCAGCTTCTCGTCTGTCGCGAACACAGCTCTGGGCTGTGCCATAGACATGGCAGGAAGTGGTAGATCAGAAAATGTATAATGTGAAAAGTAAATCCTACGATTGCAGACTACAAGACCAGCATTAACATTAAAACCATGCAGGAGCGCCGCAGTACCGCACCTATGCCAGCGTTACATGACCGGATGGGATTAGCAAGTAGTTGACGCCGACTGCATGCATAAAAAAATTCAAGAAACCCTATTGAGTCCCAGACCTTAGGCCTCAGGGTTCACGTCCTTGTAATGAATAGACACGGCACGATAACCGCTGCATTCGATCAGATGCAGGGAAGATTCCATATCCGCCCTGTCATGAGGGAATTGCCAATACGGTTCCACCGCTACGTGTACATCATGAACAGTCGCACAAAGAGTGAATGCACGTAATAGAACGTACTACAAAGTAAGAGAAGCTTGATAGAAAATCGTGTCATCACGTACTGCAATTGAACGGGATTTCGGGAACACCATCATGATGATGCGGCCAATTCTTGAAACACAACATGGGGAGTCCGATACTCGTCAGCACCCTTCGTAGGATTTCTTGTAAGTTGCATCCTTGAATCTCGGCCGCCTAGTGTGAGGTCGCCATCATCAGCATCAGTATGTCAACGGTAGCACATGTGTTAATCTTGAGCAATAAACTGACAATTAATGTATGCTCCAGGCATTGGCGCCAGCCTAATTGGGCGCGGTGGGATTCGGAGACCCGACTCAAGCTCAACTTGTAGGGTCCATTGAAATTCACGGCCAGGTAGACGAGCAGGGCGCATTCTTGATTCTTCACATCGCTGACGTGTGCCAGTCGACTTCAGAGAACGGCGTTACGGAGTATAGTAGTGATACACCATGACGTTGGTGTACACGTAAGTACCAGTAATTTGTGATTGTTTAGGCCGCGTGAAAATGTATGATTACATCAGTGACCGCCAACTGTTCCCATCACTTGAAATCCTCCTCATGAGCAATTACATCTGATCGAATATTCCAATATCTCGGCCAATGCACTACAACATTTGTGTTGGACTTCGGTGATTGAAGTTTACCAGTACCGAACTCGACAAAGCCTAATTACATAGACTGCACAATAGTCTATCCAAAAGGAGGCACGACTGTAGGGTTAGAGTTAAAGTTAAGACTCCGCGACAGTGGCTGTGCAGCGCCCAACGTCTCTTGTCTCCAGTGTTTGCGCCATGCTCCATCAGGATCGAGCCTGCCATCTTCAGCTTTTATTTTCTCTCTCTAGCTTCTGTATGACCTGCTTCTCTTCCTCTTTCTTCCATCCATGACTCTTTCCAGCTCGCCACCAAGTCGTTTTCAGACATGGGATTCCCACTTCCATGTTTTCTCTCGCTGCTGCTAACCGGAGAACTTTGCTTGAAGGTCCAGATCCTTGCGCGCATCCGCACACAATGAAGAAAAATCCGGCGGGGAAGCTGGCCATGGGTATAGAGCACCTGCTGTCACCAGGCACTACTCTGTCACACTCATGTACATATGTTCTCTCTCCGTCTCTCATTTATTGGCTCATCCACACTAGTACTGCATCATTGGTGAAGCTGCTCGCAACAGTAATACCACGTCCCCGATGGACGTTGCCATCTTGGGTGTAGTGGACTGTCACTCTCCTCCCGTCTGAACAACACAAGCGAGTCCCGTATGACCCAGTTCTTTCGTTAATATGTATCATGCACATATTTACATACAGTTGCACTTCCCCTCGTTCGCAGCAGTCTACTCTAATCCGACGCAAATATACACCGACCCACAAAACCCAGGGTTCTGCGTTGCCTAATTTTATGTCTTCTATTTATCCTCGTCGGTATATCATTAAGCGCATCACCACATAGATCGCGCTCCCGACAAAAGAGATGAACTTTTTGTGGAAGATAAAAATGTCAGTAGGTGCTTGCCGAAGTACAGGAATAATTACGACTGAGCACTCACCCCACTAAATAGTGTCGGTATCAACCACCGATATTGAGATGAAAGCAAAGCACCTGATATTGGACCGCCTGGAAACATCCTTCAGTGACAAATAAGGACATGAAATCTACTACTCACCGAGCAATCCAGCAAATCCTAATCATCGATGCTTAGTCGGGGTTAAAGAAGAGAGCTACAGGACACACCAGCAAAAGTAAAACATATGCCCATTCGTGCCCTGTAATGATGGGTGAGCATAACCGGTTAGATCGTGTCTGCAAAAGAATTTCTTACCCTAGCTCGGACAAGTCGGGTGTCACTACAGCGACCATCGGGGCGAATAGCGCGAGGTCTTGGATAGTTAGTGATGGGAGTTAACAGTAGTAGCAGTGCGAAACCTACAAACTCCAGAAAAATAGCCATATACGGCACCTATCGCAATCACATTGGCTATGTCACTCAGAGCTATCATGGATATAATGAGTGCACTGCATGCGATAGCGGATATGATCGTCAGATTTAGCACCCCCGTATACGATGCAATTATTCCCGTTGTACAGCGTCCGATAAAAGAAGCACCATTCACGATCGCAAGCTAAATCGAATTGAGAATCGGCAACTAAGAGGATAACCCTCAACGTACCGAGTAGAATGAGAACTTGACGCCAACGCCATGTTTGACGGAGTCCAGTTGTAAGTAAAATAGAGGGAAGTAAAACCCAATCTGAAATAGTGTTGTCCTAGGCAACATCAGTCCGCAAGTCACCACATGCCAAAGTCAACGTACGCAAGGGTCATGAGGATGAACAAAACATCGCGAGAGCATTTTCGTGCGACTGCGCGATAGTTCGTAGACGGCGTGGGCAGTGCTCTGGTGCGCATAGAGAAGCAACCGATCAGCAACAAAACACTGACGAAACCCGCGCTGGCGAGAACTCCTCTTGAAAATCCAACACGGTCGTTCAAAAGGTGATTGAGCATGATCGGGTGTATAACGGCACCAAACGGTACACCAGACGCCACCAGAGACATCGCTAATGTGCATCTTTTGGAAAAATGTTGAGAGACGACAGCCAGGCTGGGGGCATAAACTAGGCCCATCCCAATCCCACCAAGGACGCCCTGAACCATAAAGATCTAGAACACATTTAGGTGACAGGTTGTTGGTGTTGAGGGGCTACTTACTAAGTAGAATTGACCAGGCTTTGCGAGAGATAAGATAAACAAGGATAGAGACTGGAGCAAAGACCCCACAAGCATCAAATGATGGCTATGGGTGATTAGCAGTGCTATACTGGGTGGGTGGCTGGGGTAATATGGTAACTTACAACCATCCTCTGTCGTACAGCGGACCTGAGATCAAAGCAATATTGACTGCGAGAAATGAGGACAATGCACCGATCCACCTAATACTGACTGAGACCACATCTGCAGAGTACAAATCAAATCTACTTACGATATTGCAGTCGGTGGATAATCACTTAGATAAATTCGTGTGTAAAAATCTTCCCGAGTTTGCTTGTCAGGTTCTGGTGTGATCAGTCTTGCAGCCGCTGCATACCTTGATAGACTCCGAAAGATGATATGTATCTGTTATAGTGCTGCTGATTGATATGTCTCGAACGAAACAAGATATCACCTACCCGAAGCCGCAAGCCTGCATCAGGAAACTGGGTATCATCGTGAAGGTGAGATGAGCAACTAGAGAAATTTAAAATTTGAAACAGCTCACCATCCAAAAACAGTTCCCCATGCCTGAAAGCCGCCATCTGGAGGGTCAGCTTCGAAAGGTGTGGGGGAACCAGATGACTGTTTGGATCCCAGCTCTTCCAAATCATCCAGCTTTTCACTCGTCGTCAGAGACATGAGAATTGTGGGCAAGAAAAGTTTTATGCAACATCGAACTTTGGGATTGCAGATTATAAGGCCGGTATAATGACCCTGCAAGAGTGTCGTGCAACCTCATACTAAAGGGGTTACCTTACCTCCAAGAGGCATTACATAACTGGACAAACCGCTGACGGCGACGTAAACGCATAGAAGAAGGGTAACATAGGGTGTCGTAGGGTCCATGCCATCGTGATGATTAGACAACGCTGTCTTGTCAGGCAGTTTGAAATGTCGGCTTGACTTGTTCGGCTTGTGGTCTGACAGCAGGCTTGAATGCAAAGAAGATCTCATATCCGCGCTGTCATGAAGGAATCAATACAGTTCCCTAATGGGGCGAATACACCTAAGAGAACGTACCACGAATTCAGTTACCATGTTCGGGTTGTGTCTGTCTCAAGAAAAAGAATATTCCATGGCCCTATCATGATCATAATGACAATTAATGACGTTTTACCGGCGCGCATAGATTAGTCGCGCGAGGAGTGAGTACTGACAACTTACCTAACCGAATGTCCTTCGTAGCGCGAGTAAAGGCAGGTAACTCCGACTTCATCACGGACCGCAAGCACATGTGATCATGCAGTACTTGGGGAGCGTTACGATGCCCCTCTTGAAATCATAACGTGGGAGTCAGACACCTCAACAGCTTTTGTAGGATGCCTCGTGTCGCCTGGAGCAAGGTTAGGTTAGCAGCAGTGCATACTGTTCTTGAGTGGATGAAATTCCACATGCATTTCATGAGGGATCTTTCTTCATATACGACACTGATTTGAAACAAAGGTCGACCTCATGAAATAAAAAGCAGAATGGTTGTTATTTGAGCTTGAAGGGCTCATAGTAATGAAAGCAGTATCAGACACCTATCGGGCGCGGGTAAGGTGTCGTATCCGTCATACGATGACGTGGTGCCGTTCCCGCTACTCTCACCAGCCGAGGCCCGACAGCAATGGCAACCCTTTCATCCTTTGAATGACCATCGTCAGTCACATGAAGTCGGACACAGGATGACACAAACCGAAAACAATGACTTGCTTGCGCTATAACAACGAAGATACTTCACGACAGAAGAAAGTTCCATGATGCACTTGGCCCTAGGGATTATTTTCTCGTCGAGTCTCACCTGGTGCTCAACTTGAATCTCTTCATGTTTTGGATCATGGCCAAGTACATTGGAATGAGGCAAGGATTGCCTATGCACAAACTCTCTTTCGACATAGGTGAAACAGGTAACTTCCGAGAAGGAATGCGTTGTCGACCTTGAACCAGCCAGCTTCTCAAGCTTCAAGGTCGTTGCGAACTGTATGAGAAAAAGCGAGTCACGTGCAAACCCACACCTCAAACCTCATCTTCCTATCCGACAACCAAGCAGCCATCTCCTCCATCGTGGACACCACTGCTCACCCAGCACAAGGCGCATCAATACTATTCTGCCGCCATATCGATGACCTATTATCTACCTCGAACCCATTTGATGTTGAGCTCATCTGGGTTCCAGGTCATCAAGGTATTAACGGCAATGAGCGTGCGGATAGCATAGCTAAAGATGCAGTCAATAATCGCCCCATTCTCAAGTCTACCATCTCCTGGGCCCGCGAAAAAGCCAAAACTCGGGCTCTTAAAACCTGGCGCACATAATGGTCAGCCCTCCCACACTCTAACCTCGCTGCAACTGCACTGCGCTCGCCACCATCCACCAAACTCTCGCATTTCCATCGCACTTTCAAAGGTTCTCGTGCTACTCACTCGCGACTAATCCAAACATTACTTGGTCATTGTTTCTGTCGTGAATACTATGCCAGCTTCGTCCCTTCCGAACCAGCATCTTGCCCTTGTGGTGACCCTCACCAAACTCGCAGTCATGTACTCTCCGACTGCCCTCTATTCGATACACACCGACACCACCTGCGTGCTGCCTCTCGCTCTATCTCCGAGGCACTTGAAAACTTTATCGACGAATCTCGTGCATTCTCCAAGGACACCTCAGGTGATTATGTGGATCATGGTTAATATGCTTTTTCTCTCTTTTTACCTCGCACTTTCATACAATTCATCTTACTCATTGGACATGATATCTACACTACATTGACTCAATCACCTTTACTTTCCCACTCCGTCTAGCTCACGTTTCTTCTACACCGTGTTAGCAAGCTTTATCCCTTGCATCCGCTATTTGTCTAGGTACATGATGCGGTATACAAATGTATTTAAAAATAAATGAAAAGCGAGCCACGTGCAATAACGAAACAACCACAAGCATTGTAGTCAAATGAAGGCAGCTGCAGCTGGACGACGTTCTGTGTTGGTCCTAGGCAAAGGAGCTTGGCGAGGAAAATGAGTAACCCACGAGCGCCCGGTACAGCAGACGTTTCGAGTTCGAAATGTCACCAGACTTAGAAATAGCGTCACGGGCTTTGCTTCAAGTTATACCTCTATGTCGTGCCTCAGCTTGTGTTCTAAATTTCTTCCACAGCATTTTAGGCGCACTGTATTGTCGAATACACCAAAACTTCCCTCCGAGATATAACTCGTTCATCCAGTAAGATATGGCTCAGTCATATTCTACCAACATCACGTGCTGTGACCGGAGTGTTACCATTGTGTTACCATTGTGT